>OV839566.1:52581159-52671159 GCA_929447395.1 Epistrophe grossulariae
ATTATTATTATTATTATTATTATTATTATTATTATTATTATTATTATTATTATTATTATTATTATTATTATTATTATTATTATTATTATTATTATTATTATTGTTATTATTATTAAACCTACCTAAGTACATGTTGAAACTTAAAAAGTCGGGTTGTGGCATTCTACGACCGATATCGATATATTCATCAATATTGTGTAAGATGTTATGATTTTTTGAATTCAATAAAATATTTTTCGATCTCGTTTTCTTCAACATTTTTTCTTGTAATTTTTGTCGTTTTTCATTGGTGGTCCAGAAACCTTCTGAAAACCTCAAAATGACAATTCGTCTTCTGGTTTTCATTTCAGAATCGAAACGAGAAGACTTCTGGACGACCAATGGGAAACAACATTAGTGAAATAATATTGAAGATTTAAATGAAGGTTTGAAATATCTCTACAAATATTTTAATATGTTCTTCTTTAATTGTTTAATTTTTTCTTCGAAATCCGTATTTAACCTTAAACTGATTTCAATCTAGCTTCACAATTCTAAATAATTTCCTACTTCTATGCTAACGCCCAAGCTTACCAGGCCAAATTTTTAGATTCCTCGTGGCAAGCAACGAGACTTCGTTCAGTTTCAGTCTTACACTCGTATATTGTTTCCCAGCACCAAAAATCAGCATTCATCACATCTCCTTCTCCCATAATATATACCTACAAAGTCTGCGTCTGTGCTGTGGCGATGAAATGCAAGCAAACAAATTGTAAATTCCATCCAACCCTTTCGTTAGTACGCAATAAAAGTGCTATCGAGGGTTGACCTCGATTACTAATACGTCAGCCTCAAGCCCCGCACCACGACCATTCGTTCTACAATGTCGCTGCCGGGCTATTTAGTATTCTGCAACTTTAGCCCGAGCGAAGCTCCTCTATACACCTAAATATTTACTTTAAAATATTTCTCTGCCTTACTATATGGATGGTTACAATTTGAAGAAAATCTCATAAGCATATCTGTTCAACCGACGAATTCGATTTCAACTAGACGCAACGCAACGTTGGCATACGACACGGCAACAACAACGAATTCCTTGCCTTTATTGATAAAAAGTGATAAAAAATCACTTTGTATCTACAACAAATCAAAAAAAAGATACATTCTTTGCTTTTCAGTTTCATCATCATTTCAAATCCGATTGATAGAGTGCGCTTATCGTTCATACTTAAACTGGCTCGATAGAGGTGCGCAATGATAAAGATATTATTTAACTGAAGCCTTTTTGAAATAAAAATGATTTTCGTAATAAAATGTGTACCTAATAATTATATTATTTTGATTTACCATCAGCAGCTAGAAGCGTGTTTTCAGTAGTTCACTGTTTCACTGTTCTTTATATAGAGGTGGCGCGACTGAACAAAAAAGTTCAATTCACTCTAATGACCCGCAAAAGTGACGTCTTATCATATCACACACCCGAGGGCAAATGGAAGGGTGTTCGGGCTCGGGGACTAGGGGTTTCATAAAATGAGCACAGTAAATATTTGTTTAGATGATTGTATGAGTGCGAGAACAAACATTTATTTATATTCTTACATATAAGTGGAAGCCCGCAGCGGCAGCGGCGAGGAGGCAGCAGCAACCAGCAACGGCAGTGATAAGACCTTGTATACAATGGTTTCACATATATTTGTGATGTGCTTTGATCCGAACTCTTGAACTTGTGATTGATTTCAAGCCTAGCTATGATATTTATTTCTTTATAAGTTTTAGGGTGTGTGTTAAAATGATTATTTCATCATTTAGTTTGGAGTTCAATCTGGATGAATATACTCACAAAAATTAAATACTTCGCAGTGTATATGATATGAGAATGTTTGTTGATAAATTTTAAAAGATAATTTTGCTAAACGTACATGGAAAACCCCTTATACAAAATAAAATTCTCAACTCGATCGCATGTTCTTGCTCTTATGATCCAAGGCAGAATTGTAAGGATGTATTGGTTTATATTGGTGATCCAAGGCAAAATTGTAAGGTATGTATTGGTTTATAGTTAATACATTTACAACGAAAAATAGTGAAAATAAAAAACAAACGATTTTTGGATTTTGGATTTTTGGTATCCACTAAATCTTGGGTTGCTATAAGAATCTTTTTACAAAAATTGAAGAAAAAAACTATGCACGACTGGCTCGCACGAATTTTCTCCTGTGGTTAGCATATTATAATAAAACCAAATATTAAAGATGCATGTGGTTCAATAATGTCATGACACCTTTAACGAAAAAAAAGTTGAATAAAATCAAAAGTGCAAACAAATTTTTTTCGTTGGGCTCGTTTTCGAGAAAAAAAAAAAAAAAAAACCAAGTCGTAGTATGGCTACCCGTTCTAAATAAGGTAAAATTAAAAATCGAATAATCCCTCTAGAGAACACATAAATATGCTCTGTAACAAAGGGAATTGCGCATTTTTGGCCAAGAGTGTACAGAAACGAGTTTGGTATCGGTTCACCCATTTGGGCTCTAGCTCAAATTTCAGTGGACGCAAATTAAAAAAAAAATCTAAACTGTTAAAACCGTTCTAAAAAGATATATTTGTACTTCTTTTCTTAATAAGTAAAGTGTAATTCGCTAAGTTAATCATTGCTCCAAAGTAGAAACTCTTTAACAATTCGATGTTTATGTTATCAATATTGACGTTTTGTCCCAGCTGTTGTGAAAATTCTTATTTGTTTGTTGATAGCAAGTAGATACTTGATGCCTGATTGTCTCATCCTAAAAAACTAAATAATGTTTGCCTGTTTTCCAATCGCCGCCATCGAGAAAACTTTTACAAGGGTGCGTTGGAAGTTGCATTAAAGTTCAATAAATTCTAAAAAACTAGGTCACCTATTTTGCTTTTGGATAAAATATTTTGTTTCTGATTAATTTATTTTTTTATTTAATTTATTTAATTATTTATTTAATTTATAGGTCATTCTTGAAGTGCATGTTGAATTTTTTCTTTCACATTTATATATAATATTAGTTTAAATTCCCATTGTTATCATATAAAAAAATATTTCAAAAAAATTAATTCCAGAATATTGAATAAAAAAACACAAGTGCAAAATAATTGCAATTTATTTGACATAACTTCCCTGAGACAAACTTATCGAAATAAATCCATTTCGCTCGTGTGACAGACAGTACAAAAAATTATGCTTGTGTCAGACTTGTGGTCACAAGATCAACAAAATTAGTTGACTTATGTCGTTTTCCATTGGTCGTCTGGAAGCGTCCAGAATCAAAAACAACTCTTCTGAAACCATTCCATTGGCAAAAAAATGGTCAACCGACGCGACGCTTCTCAGAAGAAAATTTCGCTTCTCGTTTTGAAATCACAATCCACTCAAGAAGCACTAATACATTTATGTCGTTTTCAATTGGTCGTTTGGAAGCGTTCAGAATCAAAAAGAACCCTTCTGAAACCATTCCATCATGCCTGTTCGATAACATGAAATGTTCACGACGATTCACCAATACAATGACAAAATTTCTAAGTTGAGTTCGACTAATTTTATCGATGCGAGAGTTACAGAACGTATATGGATAGACTACACAAATCTTATCGACTTTGTTTCCGTGCTTCTAAAATCAAATTTCAGGTATCTTATCTAATAAACGAAACTGTACACATTTATACTTGTATTTCAATTAACAAGTTCAAGTGACCTCAACTCCGAAAATTACGTTTTGCCCAGGTACGACAGTTGGGCTCATCAGTTAGAATTATGGTCGATGCCATACCGATTACCGACTCTTTGATTTGAATTTGATTAAATTCAGAGTCGGTAAGCATCGACCATAATTCTCATCTTAGAAGGCTACGACAGTATCTAAGACCCTGTTTAGATTGGGAAGATTGAGTCCGGACTGGTGAGTGTCATCGTGTTTACATTTGAAACTTTCAGGCGCCTCAAAATACATTGAAACAACAATAATTTCAACATTTCACACATTGAAACAACAACAAAGTAGACTCATGAGTCCGGTTTTTATGTTTTCTTCCTGCCTCACGAGATTCCTCACCCCACGCTTCTCTTGCCAACGAACTGTCGTGATACCGGCCTCAATCTTCCCAATCTAAACAGCGTCTAACTGATGAGCCCAACTGTCGTACCTGGGCGAAACGCAATTTTTGGAGTTGAGGGATTCGGAAATTTTTCCGATTTCGGTAGAATTCGTGATATAGGGTGATTGAAGGCTTCATGCGTTGTTAAGGCTTAACTACATTCAACTAATTTTTTAATTTTTTTTGTGAACAAAATATTTTGTCTTTTTCCACGTACTACGCAATCTTATCTTTCTCAAATTTTACAAAAGTAAAAGTTAAAGCGGTCTTAACTTTTACTTTTGCACAAAAATAAATCACATAAATAAATAATCTGAGAAACTGACAATTAGATGTCTTTTATATCGAGAATTATTACTGAACTAGCCTTTTCCTTGACAGGAATGGCACGCCATGACACAATTTTCATATGATTTTTTGCAACTAGGTACCCTTAGCGTATGTGTATTTTTTTTTACTATTGTACTTTTTGCAAAAAGTTTTGACTCTACCTGATGTCAATCAGCATACGTGATCCAAAAATTTAATTTAATAACGCACAACCAGAGCCATTATTGCGGAATGGTCATCTTCCACACTATCCCACTGAGTATTAACACAATATGTCAAAAAAGTGGGAAACAAATCATGTATGGGCGTTTTTCTTTTTTAGTTCAGAGCAGAGCCTGAACTGTCAAAAAAATCTTGTTTCTTTTTTAGCTCAGAGCATTCAGAGCTCCAATTTTGTGTTTATTTTTTCGCTCTGAGCATATTCAGAGCATGTTCCGAGCGCACTCTGTGAGCTCAGAATAAATTTATAAGCAGACGGAGTTTAATAGCTGAACACAAAGAAAATGACAACTATGAACAAAGTGAAGCGTGTTTCTTTAAATGAACTCTCAGAGCAGAGAACGCTCAGTTCAGGTATCGCTCAGAGTACGTTCGGAGTGTTCAGACTAAGTTCAGAGCTCTACTCTGAACTAAAAAATAAAAACGCCCTATAATAGTATGGAAACAAAATATGACAGCCCATCTTACACAGCATGATATTCCAGCCTACACGATTTGACATGACGTGTTAATACATGAGAATTTTCACAAATGGTTGTGTGTGGTAAAAAATGAAAAGGCATTTATCTCCCACAAATTTGGCAGTAGCATGGAACTCTTTCCCACTTTCAATTTCACATGTATTAATACTGTGGGATACTGTGGAAGGGCTTTATGTATGAAGTGACAAAATAGAATTTTTCTGCGGTGAGTTAAATTTATTTTAACCGAATATTATCCAAAGTAAAATATGCATTCTGTAAAATAGCCAGATTTTTAGGTAATACTTTAAAAAAAAAAAACGTAGGAACTTTCATACAAAATGTTTGTTATACGGACTACGGAGGCCCAGTGGGGAACTTGATGCAAATCTGTATTATGACAGAGATTTTCAAAAATAAAGTACCGAATGGCAACTATAATTGAATAATGTGCATGAAAGAAAAAGAAAACAGCTGGGACTGAGATGTAAACAATGAATGGCTCATAAGTGATAATTAAAACGCGGATAAGTATTGCTTTACTTATGTTTTGTGTCTATCAAAAGAATTTTTTTTTAATCAAGACTTACATACACCTACCCAATAAAACTTACCTAATTACTGCAGTGAAATTCTTTTTGTCTGCAAATGTATTTGACATCTCTGTGGTTGTTATATTGTTCAAAGAAACAACAAATTCATTTTAATATAATATATTAGATATATTGTATTTTGAAAACAAATTGTTAGGCACAACTTTTTTTTCTCACACGAATCACCACGTGTACCTACTCATTGCCACCACACAGCCTGCAACCCACAACACAACGATCTAGAATTTCATTTGGATTTTGGGTCAACTACATCATTCGACATGCATCGCCAACACGAAACGTGAGTAAAAAATTGTATCGCACAAATTGCACAAGTGTTTTTTTTTTTCTTCTTCTATTTTATATATTTTAATGAGATGCATTCTCGCGACTACAATAATTGGATCATAGCTTGTATAGGTTAGTTAAAATATGAGTACTTTTAACAATGAACTACTATTACAACGCATGCAATGTACGAGTATCATATTCTATTGACATCTTTTAATCGATTGTGAGTTAAGTGACAAAAATCGAAATTTGATGATCTTCAACTTTTTGTTCACTTATTTATCATCATCATCAATGACCGAGATAATATTAGTAGCATTATTTTGAGGTTATTTTCTTTGTTTTTAAGAGGTATACACATACAGTGTCTACGTTCTGTAATTTTCGCATCGTTAAATTTGGTCGAGAAACGTTGAAAAATGGAACAAAACTCTTACGATTTGTTTCAATTTTCATCGTTTCTCGACTGAACTGGTAGGAACAGGTGTGCATATTTTGCTGTTACTTAATATATCAAAATTCAATATTATATTTTTTGTGATGCCAAATAGTTTTATTTTGTACTAATCTTCTAAAATTGTTTTGTTTGCCAACGCCTTATTTAAAAAAAATTGCATTTGAGAAGAAGGGGTATGGTTTATTATGTTTCGCAAAAATTGTCTGAAAATTTTCGCGGGGGTTCATTTCGCCGTTTTTCGTTCCGCATTTTCTTTGTTTGGCATTTAGTTATTTCGCATTTTACGTTTTGCAAATCACGTTTCGTTTTTTAAATGATTTGAAATTTTATCCTTTCACATTTTTCATTTTGCAATTTTCATTTAGTTTTTAGTTCGATTGGATTTTTGAATTTCCGCAATTTTTTATTTGGCATTTGTTGTTTTTTGGCATTCAATTGTTTTGCAATTTTTTGGCTTCCATTTAATTACATGTCTTAAAATGTCGCCTGTTTTTTTTTTTTTTCAAAAATGTGCAGAATGTTTCATCACAGCATTAAAAAAAAACAGTGAGTATAAATAGTGAGGTATATATTAAGCAACCACCCTGCTTGGGCACACTATATAGGATTTAGGGTAGGTGCGAGATTGGGTGTAGTTAAAGTGTTGGACAAAAACATTTGGCTTTATTTCCAGGTCAAATTTGGTCTTATTTCGTTGGGCCTTATTTCACGTCACAGAAAAATACTAAAAAAAGAACGATTTTCCATGTAAAAAATTACTTCTCAAAAAAACATTAATATATTAATTATCAAAACAACTAAACGACGAAAATGATTTATCAGCGAAATAATAAAACGGCGAAGCGATATTTTGCGAAATAATGAAACGGCGTAACGTTATTTCGCGAAAAAACATTTGTCCAAATATCAAACAACGTAACAAAAAAAAACTAAACAACAAATTGCTAAATGATTTTTGCGAAATGATTGAAAATATTTTTGTAAAAAAGCGAAATAAAAAACGCCAAATGTGAATTGCATAATGATTAAAAAATATAATGAATAAAAAATCAAACGTAAATTGCCAATTGTGGATTGCGAACTAAAGCGAAACAAAGAAATGCCAAATGAATTTTGCCAAACACTGGTGACCCGAGAAAAAGTTTTGAAATGAATTTCAAAATTTCAATTCTTAGTTGGATAAGACAACAGCTTTTTGTAACATTTTTTCAACCCGTTCTTGAATATGCTTGTCAGGTTTGGTTAACGCATTATGACTGTCATAAAGCCAGATTAGAATAGCTGAAAATACAGTGTGCTCCTTATTTACGTCGGTATGTGAATATTTTTATACATTAACTTAAAAAAAAAAACGGTTTCCAAATATATGAAATATATTTTATTTACAATTTATTTGGACTATAAAGGGTGTTTTTTTTTCAACGTGTGGTTTTCAAGAGGAAATAAAACGCATATAAATTAATGTTATGGCCAAGAATTTAGCTTTTTTATAAAGATAAGGGTTTGCCACTATGCGGCTAGCTCGAATAAATTCCAGCCGAGAGGCCCAAGAGGCCCCAGTTCCAATTGTTGCGCGCGATGGCCGATGGACTCATTCGGGTTTTCTGCGATACTCTGCTCCACAGCAGCAATAGCATCTTCGGTGCGTAGCGTACTGTACGGCGTCTCTGAGGATGCGCATTATCCGCTAGAGTAAACGTGCTGCGAAACCGATCTATGGTTGCTCGAATTACTCTGCCACACGTCTAAAAAAAACATCCTTTAATTTTTGAATACAACATTGATCAAGTGGCCACCTCTATTGACCAAAGTAAAATGTGTCCTCTTTTTTTTCAATAACTTTTTCGAACATCTTTGCCGGTATAGTGGTGACTTCGGCACGAATGTTTTCCTACAGCTCGTTAATAGTTTGAACCTTGTCAACAAGACAATACGTGATACCACATTGCAAATCAAACATCTATAACCTGCCAAAGTAAGAACTTATTTGCAGATCTATAAAATTGATTCATATAGAGAGCAGGATCTAAAGTTGTTGTTGTATTACGTGTTAAAAAATAATAAAGAATCCAGATCCAGATGCGTAGATATAATAAAACGCGACTTTTGACTTCCCTTTGTGGGGTTATTTAAAAAGCGAAGTGTTGGGAAAATCTTCTGAACTCCCTCTTTACAGACTAAAACTGATAGATATTCCTAGTTCTGAGAACAGAGCTCATACTTTTTTTTTGTCTCCATTGTGAAATTTTTTGAAACTTCAAAATTCCCCAATGAAGCCTGAGGAATGTGTTCTTTTCCGAAGTGCAGGTATACAAAAAGGCTTCCAGGTTTTGTTCTAAAATTTATTTCCTGGAGGAAATTTTGAAAAAATGTTAGAATATGAAAACGAAATTGATTCGATTATTGAAAATTCACATATTAAATAAAAGAATAATAAAATTTCGCGGGAAGTTTCCGATTTATTTTCCTTGGAATTTGTGTGCAGAACTTTGAAGCCTTTTTTCCAAAAAAAAAATCAAAAGTATTATTTATAAGAGCCATCCTCAAATATTATTTTAAACAAATTATCTATTTAAAGACCTATTTCTGTAATCCGAGGCTGAGAAGATATTTATGCTGTTTGAAAGAAGTTAGTTTTTAAGATAATTAAAACTGCTCATTATTATATCACCATTACTATTGACTTCAAGAAGTTGCAACCTAATTGCTTTGATCTTTGATACACTCTGCGATGATGGCGGTGTTAAGCCTTCAATTAGATTCGTTTTGGCTTTCGAATATATACTACACGCTATCGAATCGTGCCATAGAGATAAATTTAGTTTGATAATTAAGTCTAGATTTAAGCTCAAAAAGAGCAACGAAAAAAGAAAAAAAATAAGTTGAAAGCGATGCATGCCAATGGCACCTGTACAATCCAAGCAAATCTCCTCGCCTTCAGCACTGAATTTTTATACTAAGGAACAGTTAGAACTTCTCGCGTATAAACTGGAACTCCATGAAATCCAGATTCCTTTTAACTGTATTACCATACATAACTGCCATTGCACCGCAAGATGCACTTGAACAATTAAGAAGAGCGCTCGCTCTTACTGTTGGATGGATGCCGCAATGTGCTTCTGCATCAGATGGAGCCCAGAAGCTAACAAAAAAAAAACAGCAAAACTGCTGTATATATATAAAGTAAAAAGATCGGTATCATTGTCATGCCAAGATCATTTGCTTACGGCACGTTGTTGGGCTGGCTAACCAATGTCTCCCAGCGAAGCGCAACCAACAGAGCTGCAGCGTCACAAAATAATTGATTCCATTGGCACTTTTCTAATTGCCCTCTAATGCTGCCGTTGCACTGATGAAGCGCGTTTTGCGCGCTCCTCTTTAAGTGGCATGTGACTGATAATACCAGAGTTATCAGAGTGAACAGTCTCGTTCTATGTCATTTGCTTATAGTAGCCCCAACGATGCGGTGCAGTGAAAATATGGGCCAGTTTTTTTTTTTTTTTTATACCTATATAATAATATTATTTGTTGTCTTACTCTTCTCTGATGGCAAGGCGGGATAATTTTGTGGTTTGAAAAATTCTTGTGGTTTAGGAATTATGAAATAATGTTTGGATTTTACTATAAAGACAAGTATAAATTGTTTTGGTACTGAAGTTTCAGTACTAATTTTTTTTGTAAGACTTCAAATAATTGTTTGACGTAATCTCAAGAGATTGGTGACAATGTTTTAATGCCTGTGGAACTATAAAAATTTAAGAAATTGCGTTCGATTTGTGTGAAAAATGACGATGGTTTAGACTTCGGACTTTTTCAACGAATAAATATTTTGAATAAATTGGTTTAAATTTATTGTTATTCTTTGAAAGAACTTGAATCGGTTGATACGAAATTATCATTTTCATATTCTTCTTGGTTTATTTTATTAACTTAATTCTGTCAAATCAACGAAGTTTCATAGTCGATCGTATGTTTACATTTATTCAAAGTTCTGTAAAAGATATATGTAAACATTTTTCATCTAAACTTGTATTTTGCTGCAATTTAAAAAATTGTATTCTTAACATTTAAATTATTTATCAGTAGGATGCTATAGGTCAAAAATAAGATTTTCCAAATTTTAAACGAATTAGCTATCGTGATATCTTTTTAACAATTTTATTAAAGTTAAAATCACTAACAGCCCTATTAATAATCACAAAATAGAAACGAAACAACACTAACTCATGTTTTAACTTGTAATTCTTAATAATAAACGTGTTTCAGCCTTAAATGACATTTGACAATGAGCTGATAACTTATCTCACCAATTTTGGTGTTCAACGAGCGGATAACTTTACCGTTCACAATTCAATTCAAAGCTGACTGATATGACAGTTAGCTTTCAAAAATGAAAGGAGTACTTGAATATTTAGTACAATTGAGGGAAGTGCAGCCTACTTTTTGGTGTTATTCAGTGAACCGATAAAATGAAGACAGAATAAGTTTATTAATATTTTATTTTATCAAACGGATAAGTCCACTATCCATGTGTTAGGTAAAACGTGTATTTACGAGCGGATGGTGTATTTTTATTAATAGGGCTGTAAATGTCTATTTTATATAATTTTAGTATCACTACTAACTCCAAATGTCACTTTGACAAATGACAATTAAAAATGTGAAAATGTTATTACTTACTTGTTTGCAAGAACTGTCACTTATACTAATACTAATACTAATACTAATACTAATACTAATACTAATACTAATACTAATACTAATACTAATACTAATACTAATACTAATACTAATACTAATACTAATACTAATACTAATACTAATACTAATACTAATACTAATACTAATACTAATACTAATACTAATACTAATACTAATACTAATACTAATACTAATACTAATACTAATACTAATACTAATACTAATACTAATACTAATACTAATACTAATACTAATACTAATACTAATACTAATACTAATACTAATACTAATACTAATACTAATACTAATACTAATACTAATACTAATACTAATACTAATACTAATACTAATACTAATACTAATACTAATACTAATACTAATACTAATACTAATACTAATACTAATACTAATACTAATACTAATACTAATACTAATACTAATACTAATACTAATACTAATACTAATACTAATACTAATACTAATACTAATACTAATACTAATACTAATACTAATACTAATACTAATACTAATACTAATACTAATACTAATACTAATACTAATACTAATACTAATACTAATACTAATACTAATACTAATACTAATACTAATACTAATACTAATACTAATACTAATACTAATACTAATACTAATACTAATACTAATACTAATACTAATACTAATACTAATACTAATACTAATACTAATACTAATACTAATACTAATACTAATACTAATACTAATACTAATACTAATACTAATACTAATACTAATACTAATACTAATACTAATACTAATACTAATACTAATACTAATACTAATACTAATACTAATACTAATACTAATACTAATACTAATACTAATACTAATACTAATACTAATACTAATACTAATACTAATACTAATACTAATACTAATACTAATACTAATACTAATACTAATACTAATACTAATACTAATACTAATACTAATACTAATACTAATACTAATACTAATACTAATACTAATACTAATACTAATACTAATACTAATACTAATACTAATACTAATACTAATACTAATACTAATACTAATACTAATACTAATACTAATACTAATACTAATACTAATACTAATACTAATACTAATACTAATACTAATACTAATACTAATACTAATACTAATACTAATACTAATACTAATACTAATACTAATACTAATACTAATACTAATACTAATACTAATACTAATACTAATACTAATACTAATACTAATACTAATACTAATACTAATACTAATACTAATACTAATACTAATACTAATACTAATACTAATACTAATACTAATACTAATACTAATACTAATACTAATACTAATACTAATACTAATACTAATACTAATACTAATACTAATACTAATACTAATACTAATACTAATACTAATACTAATACTAATACTAATACTAATACTAATACTAATACTAATACTAATACTAATACTAATACTAATACTAATACTAATACTAATACTAA
The DNA here is from genome assembly GCA_929447395.1 of Epistrophe grossulariae. Lineage (NCBI taxonomy): Eukaryota > Metazoa > Arthropoda > Insecta > Diptera > Syrphidae > Epistrophe > Epistrophe grossulariae. The sequence goes on from OV839566.1 coordinate 52,593,821, forward strand.
TACTAATACTAATACTAATACTAATACTAATACTAATACTAATACTAATACTAATACTAATACTAATACTAATACTAATACTAATACTAATACTAATACTAATACTAATACTAATACTAATACTAATACTAATACTAATACTAATACTAATACTAATACTAATACTAATACTAATACTAATACTAATACTAATACTAATACTAATACTAATACTAATACTTATACTAATACTAATTAAAAAATGTTTAAAACTTAGAACATTTTAGTACAGACCGTTAATTGTTAAGTTGTATCATGCTTAAACCTTAACATCAGGCTGTTAGAAATTTTGCGGATTTAGGTAAAAACAATAAAAATGCAGACGTTGAAAATGAAAAAGATTAATTTTAAAGATACAAACATATTATTATTAAAAATGTGTAGTTAGTTTTTTTTTTTGTAAACTTAATTTCCAAAAGCCGAACTTTTACTCACTTTACCCAATATAGGTACTTAAACGCTTACATGATAAACAAAAATTCCCTTACCAAAGTCACACCTTGAAAATTGAAAATAAAAATGCACAAGTTTCACATTTCCTGGCATGTTTAAAAAATAAAAAAAAAAAATAAAAGAAATTAACATAATGATAGCAGAACCTTCACTCACAGTGTCATTTACTATACATATACACTCGTATACAGCCAATGGAAAAAGATACTCCGCAAAGAGGCACATACTATCCTATCAACTTCAACAATTTGCCTTCGTACAGAATTTATGATTTCTTTGTGGAATTGACTGATTTAACGTATTGATTTGTGGTAATAACTCTTACAAAATGTGAACCATTCAATGCGCATACCTATATACTTCGGCAGACCCGTCATCTTCATCGTCGTCATTGTAGGTATATAAGGTACCTATAATAGTTTGTCACCGGTTGCGCGCGGTGAACGCTCGGTAATTCCTTCATTTGAATAATATGCTAAAATTGTGTGCCTCCTGTCATAATAAACAAGACATCTTCTTGGTCAGAGAAGATCACTCTACTATTCAATCCAGCTTGTCGCACACGTTCAGTTTCTGTATTCCACCGTGCGCATCGCTTTGCTGAACGCTGATGCTTAAAATATATATGTTAGTGGTGGAAATGAATTGGTCAGGAAGACGGATTGATGCGCGAGCCAAAATACAATGATGCTGTACCTTCTGTGCATGATGCTGCAACATTTGCTGTCCTAGCATACAAAAGTCACTTCGGCACAAGATCACACCATTCCAAAGACATGTACAAAGGCGATTGAAAATTGCAACCAAAATGCCATCGCCACCACCGCCACCGTCGATTTCACGATGGTTTAAAAGTATTGTGAACAGAACACTAAACACCCTCAGGGCTCAAGCATTCATCTACCTCCTTCCATCTCGCAATCCGTCCACGCGACTTAAGATTGTGAGGTCCGATAGAAAAGTTTCCAAAGCAAAAAAACCAATGCAGTGAGAAGTTTTGCGCTACTTGCTTATGCAGTTTCAACAGCAGCACAACATTTGTCCATTTGCTGGCTATATTCTGACTTATACCTAAATGCAGGTATATATGTATATCAGCAAAAATTCTGTCAGATTTACCAGGGCTGGATTTATTAATATTTTCAAGCAAAAAAGAGTAACTTTAACTTCAATAAGACACCTGTAGATTTAAAATCAAATTGTTGATATTTGAAATCTTTAAGCAACCGCAAAAAAAGGAAGTAGCCTCCATGGCGTAATCTATAGGTCTAATTTTTACACACTCTTCAGTCTTCGCAGTAAATCAGGCTTTATTTCGGCTTTCTGGTTTATCAGCGCAGATGGTGACTTTTTCTGGATGTAATGGTGTTTCGACAATGGTTTGCGGATTATCATCGTTCCAATTAATGTGGCAATTCTGTTTATTGACAGAGCCATTAACAATTAGTTTCTCAAATTGAACCATATTTTTTGCAAAATAAATTTAAAAAATTCACATTATGAATTGCCAAACCAAACTAACCTCAAAACAACAGAGAACTGTCAAATCAGCTGTCACAGAAAACAGTGTTCCCAATTTAAAGTTCTCCGATTCTGAACAAAACGTACTGAAAATGTCGGTGGGACTGTATTCAAAGAATATGTGATTAACTTTTTTTACTCCTTACCCACATGTACATATTTTGCTAATTATTTTAAATGTTAAAATGTTTTAATGTATTTCAAACAAATAAAAAGAGAAGTTCTAGTTTAATACAGCCCTGAAGTTTACCTGCACGGAAATATAAAAGAATGGTGAAGGACAAAGTCATAACATACGAAGCGACTGAATTGTTACACACATAATATGTATATCCAGCTAAACAAGACGACACTCTAACTAAAGTATCAGAATGCAGAAAAGTTATGTTTGGATTGTTTATATGACAACTTTAGTAAATTTGTTGCTGATTTGTTAGAAATTTATTTCTTTGACTTTGTGACTTTTTGTCTTTTCATTACAAGGGGTACCTACATACGTAACTTATAGTAGGTAGGTAAGGCGCTTAACTACTTTTAATATGATATTGTTGTTTATTTATGTTGGAACAATTTGACGTTATAGGTTAAAAACAAAAATTATCAATTGCATTTGCAATTTGTCTATAAAAGACAGATATGCGGATGTCATAAAGACTCATTTTAAAATGTGGCCATTGAATTGTCAAGTTAAGTTACCTTTGTATAGTTGAAGTGAGTGGCGTCAGAAGCATTCTAATTTTGTCATGAGATGAATTTTGAGTCATTTAAACAAGCATTGTGTCCTTTCAATAGCTTCCACTTATTGATTATGCTCTTTAGAAAATTTCGCGTAGCCTACTTTTAGTATTAATTTAAAGTGTTTTTGAAGCAAATGGAATCCTGTGTTACTTATTGCATCTTGATGAACATCTTATTTGGACTACTACAATATATTCGGAGCTCAAGAGCAGTTTATCCGGTTCCCATCGTTGAAGTTTTACTAAGGTTCTGGTTTCTAGGTTGGGGGTTATGCATCTGGACAATACTACGGAAAAAAAACTACAACAAGCCTCGGATATGGATTATTCAAATGTTGACAACCCCAGCAAACGAAACAAGAGAATATATTTCGGATCTACACGGAATATTGGCACGTGACCAGTATTAGTGGAGAACCTGGATATGCTAAAGGCTGTCCAAGAAATGCGATGGGTTTGAGAGGGCATACGAAGAATGAAATCGTATGATGTCTACTTCGGCGAGTACTATAAAGAGTAGGCTCATCGGTGCTTTGATTGTGGTTTCGTGATAAGTGTCGGGCTTTCGGAATGATTCTAATTCGCTTCAAAGCCAAACTCAAAAATGTAGCAGTTACAATTGAAAGAAATCACCAAAACTTTTGCCGACCACGTCTCTCTTAACCTGTCAGCAAGCCAGCCACTCAGTACCAAGTGCAGAAGACCATTATAAATACTGCCAACATCCCAAAAGCAGTGCAACTACTGATGTGCTGGATTTCACTGTATGCCACCAACGAATTAAATGGTTCCAAAAGGAGTGCTGGCTGGTGAATGCAGCTAAGAATGAGGGCTACCTATCAATGCTCCAGATTAGGACCAAAGCTACCAGAAGAGTTCCGTAACTCTACGGACACAGTGCCGTAGCTACTCTGTTTTGTTTGGGGGGGCAGAGAAATTTTACTGAATTTAACGTCTATTTCTAAAAAAATTTGCATTAACAGAACACAGATACCTACACTCATTGACGTAATATATATGGACTGATAATAACCAACTTCACTCGTGTTCCTGTTTACAGCAGCGCTCTTGGGTCTTGGTGGTTATGCCATGAAACTCGCCATTACGAGCAGCCAAAGATACTCTAGTATTGATATATATTGTAAGGTAATAGTGCACTATATTGCCAAAAAAAAACTAATGGAAAAGATCACAATTCAGAAAAAGTATGTTTGATCAAAATTTACAAAAATTGTTCAATTCGTTGGCCAATAAACCGAAAAAAACTAAAGCATAAATTCAATTTTAAAAATAAAAAACGAACTTTTTCGAATGCCATCTACTGTCGGTTCTTCTTAAATATTTGAATTTTAACGATTTTTTTTAGTGTTTGGTGTCTATTTAGTAACGAATGTGGCCACTCAGTCCCAAAAGCGCTGAGATTTCTTGGAACATTTTTCTGCGCAAGAAATGTATGAAAGTGGCAAGTAACTAGCAGTCCATATATGTATATATAGTACGTCAATGACTCCACTCAAATACAACCATTAGCATGTCGACTGAGTGACTAAATAATTTATCTTTTCTGGCATTCAAGAACAAGCGACTTGATTTGTTAGACCTGGACATGGTTTTTTAAAGATTCAGTGCATCAAAAAATCGCAGTGCAATTATTTAAAAAAAAAAATAAGTAAATGTTATTGTTAAAAAAAAAAAACATAAAAATTGTGAGCACAGTTCACATTATCTTAATTTTTATTGTCTTTTAATTTGTGTCCTTTTTTTCTAGTATAGTAAGGTTTCATATATGCGAAAAACTAGTGGGGCAAAATGCAAACGCCTAGGGGGGGCTAAGCCTCCCCCTCCCTGCCCCTACGTTGCTACGGCGCTGTACGGACATTAAGAAAGGAAAGACGCTCATAGTATAAGGTTGTCAAAGTTGAAAGTGTCAGAAATTAAAAATGTCTGTTCGAGTGACCACAAAAACTGCACACCGCATTTCTAGAAAAAATAATAAGATATAGATAATAAGACATGTGAAGAGAAACTGGATCCGCCATTTTCTTCCATTTTGTGTGAGTTATAACTTGGTAGGAAGTCTATACACCGAATAATCTGCAAAATTTGGTCAGATGAAAGTATGCCCAATGAATGGAACATCGGTATAGTGTTCCCGAAAAAAAGGAGTGTTCTCCAAAAAAAAAGGAGATTCTCTGAACTTTGCCAACTACAGAGGAATAGGAATAAGTCTCCTTAACTTCGCATATACAACTTTATCATCTAAGAATATACTATGCTGCTCCGTGAAAGTCGGTAAGAAGATCACTGCGGAACTCGTCGACAAATGTCTAAGGCAAGGCGACGGGTTATAGAGTTACCTCTTTAACATAGTTCTTGAAATATTTGTAGGTTGCACGCAATTGTCAATTCAATACAATTTTAATTCAATTTGCAGATGATAGTGACATAATCGGGTCCAAAAAAAAAGTAATTGTGCGTTAAAAATGTTTACCCGATTTTTTTGCTATAAAAGTACATGTACCGTACAGTATGGCGAAAAATTTTAGACAGTTCAGTACGATGTTAAACCATTTCTAGTATAAGGCTATGCTAAAAACAAGATTTTCCAAATTTTAAACAAGTTAGCATTTTATTAAAATTATACCTAATCACCAAGTGCTTATTTAAACTTTTAGTGTCATACAAACTTCAAATGTCACTTTGACAATTAAAAATGTGAAAGTCGTTACTTACTCACTTACTTTTTCACACGAAGTGTCAAGTTTTTAGGCGTGTTCAGCTGAATTTTATTAAGAAAATAGGTTTAGGGCCAGTTTCACAGTGAAGTAAGTGTCACTTAAGTGGCAAATATGGAAAACTAATTCCCAATTTCACAGTGCAAACTTATCGGAATAAGTGACACTTAAGTCTCCCATGTTGGCCACTTAAGTTCCACTTACTCAGGTAGTAAAACTGCGGCTTAAGTTCTAAAATGGGAAAATTAAGTTACACTTATTTTGTTAAGTGTGCACTGTGAAACTGGCCCTTAGTATGATTATTTAAAAAAAAATTTAAAACCAAGAACATTTTAGTAAAGAAAGATTGTTAAGTAGTATCATGTTAATACCTTAACATTGAAGGCTGTTTAAAATTTTGTGCCATTGTTATTAAAAATGTTCACTGGTGTGATAAAAAACGTTCATACATTTTATTATAATATTTCCAATGGAACACATTTCTGCTGAACTTGGAATAGGTACCTATACCTAATTCACTCTTTATGTGTGTCTTGTGAAGTTAACATATAATTTCCACTGATTTTGTAAGATTGTCAGCCATCTTCTCGGTCTCTATTTTGTGAAGACCAATAGTTTTGTGTTGTGTAACGCACTGACGCCCAAAATGATGACGGATGTCAATATGTTTTGTTTGTTGACTACAGAGCTCAGTTCTTGCTATCTTCATTGCACTTTCATTATCGCAAAGTATTGTTGTTTTCTTTTCTAAATTTTCGAGTACTTCACCCATTATTTTTCGAATCTAAATAGCTTCTTGGGTTGCTGCTGAAACCGCCAAACATATATTCCGCTTTGGCAGCTGAGAGTGTCACTGTTGGCTATCGTTTACTTCAAGATATCGAACCATTTTAAAGCTTGGAAACGTAACCAGCACAGGATAATTTGTAGTCACTTGTTTTCTTTAAATAGCGAAATATACGCTTGACTGCATTCCAGTGTGATCGATCAGGTTCATGGTTACAAAATGCTACAGCTTTTTGATATGGAACATTCTTCATGTCATCCAGTTCATCTTCAGTTTTTGGTGACATTTCTATTGGTATTTGCTGGTAAATCTATCGGATGACAATTCGACATTCAGAACTTTTCAAGTATCGTCTTAGTAGATATATTTTTCTTGATCTAGGGAAATATTTCCATTTTTACGATCATATGTTATATGCATCCTGTTAAATATCAAGTAATAAAGTCCGAGAGAACAAAGACACGTCCGTTCTAGTTAAGTACAATTTATTCCATGATTAATATAAAGAGTGTGAACAATATCGAAACTAATATAATAACAGATAATAGGTAATGATCGCAGTTGGGTTGCCAATGTGCTCTTTTCAAATCCAACAAACTCCGCCTCAACCCAAGTGCGATTTACATAGTATGTAATTAATTTTATAATTCAAGGTATCTACAAAATTTCATTATTTTAATTCATCATTATTATTTTTTTTTTGTAGCAATAAAAAAAAAATAAGTTCAGGTAACTTAATTTACAAATTTAATCTTTAACATAGTACAAGCAAGTTCATGTTTTTTCAAAGATAAAGTTTTAGTGAATATATCAGCAGCATTCTCTGATGATGGTACATACTTGATTTCAATTTCACCAGATCCATACTTTTCTCTTATGAAATGAAAATGTATGTCGATGTGTTTGCTCCTCTTATGGACAGTTGGATTTTTTACTGCAAATTGAGCTCCTTGATTGTCACACATCAATGTAGTTGCTGTATTAACATACTCGTTGAAGCCCATTTCCTCTAACAGGCTACGATGAAAACAAACTTCTTTCACGCCCTGACACATTGCAATATACTCAGCTTCCATGGTGCTTAAAGAAACAACATGCTGTTTTTTCGACTCCCATTCAACAAGACAGCCATCAAAAAACGTAACCGCTCAAGGACTTTCTATCAACCGGGTCTGATCCCCAGTCTGCATCTGTGAAGCAAATTAAATTTTCATTATTGGGTATAGAAGTTAACATACCTTTGGGTTTCAGTTTGAGGTATCTGAGAACCCTTTTCGCTGCTACAAAGTGCTCTTTGTGTGGGTGGCTATGTCTTGTCTTGACATTGTAGCCAAATATGTGAGACCTCCAAGTAATGATTGGAATTCTTTAAAATTGAAAACGGGACAATTTTCATCATCACATTTTTCCAGTAGGGTACCTTCAGCAAAGGGTGTTGCTGCAGCCTTGAAATCGAACATTCCCCATTTATTAATTAAGTCTGCCGTATATATCTCCTGATGTATGGTGAAACCACCTCGAAGTCCATCTCGTTGAATCTCTAATCCCAAATAATATTTAATTGGACCACGATCTATAGCTTCAACCTGCGCCAGCAACTTATCAATTATATTCTTCACGGTTGATTCTTCAGTCTGTTAAAAGCGAATTAATTTTATCATTCCAATATCTTCCAGCCTGCTTGAGGCCATAAAGCGATTTTTTTAGTTTACAAACCTTATTTGGGTACTTTTTACTCACAAACATTTGAGGCTGTTCCATAAACACTTCTTCTTCTAAGTCTCCGTTCAAATACGCCGATACGACATCAATGTGATTGACCAGCAACTTATACTTAGCTGATAGCGCCAAAACAAGACGTGTGGTTGCATGCCTGGCCACAGGTGAGTAGGTTTCATAAAAATCTTCGCCGTAAATTTGAGAACAGCCTTGAGCAACTAATCGTGCCTTCAATTTCTCGACCGTGCCATCTGGATTAAATTTAGTCGTAAAAACCCACCTTGAACCAATAACATTTTTATCACTTGGACGATCTATCAAATCCCATGTTCCATTCTTAAGAAACGAATCATACTCCGCCTGCATAGCATGCTTCCACTTTTCTGATTTTCTGATTTCATTGTTGGGTTGACGTTCAAAGCGTTCAATATTACAGGATTGTCAATGATATACTTTTTTCTCGGGCGTCCTATCTTTCCAGTTCTTATAATCCTAGGCCTGCCACGTTTGCGAGTTCCTGGTATAACCACATCTTCCTCTTCTTCCGAGCTTTTTTCAGATTCCGTTGAAATGTGATCTCTCTCAGCAGCTTCTACATTAGCTTCCTCACTTACATCATTAGTTTTCAACCGTTTCCAGAATTGGATTTCCCTGATTTACTGCTTGTACCTCTTTGTCTATACTAAATGCGGGAAAAATAAACTCATAAGAGTCATCCTGCTTCTGCTCCTGCTCGTCCAAATTGTGTGTTAATATATTCGCCTCCGTTGTCACTTCTTACGCATTTTATTTTACAGCCAGTTTGTTTCTCGCTTTAAGTCATAAAATCTTTGAAGGATTCGAAAGCATCTGATTTATTTTTTAAGAAACGTGTCACCGTGTATCTGGAGAAGTCGTCAATAAACGTTATAAAATAACGAGACCCCCCTTGCGAAGCTACTGTCATTGGGCCGCATATATCGGTATGCACTAGCTCGAGAACATTTTTAATACAAATTTCTGAGAATCTAGAAAATGGTTTTTTATTAATTTTGCACAACGCACATGTGCTGCAACTAAAATTTGCTGGCATTTTGACCGTCATTTCTCGCACCATATTATTTTTTGACAACATGCACAAATCGTTCACATTTAGGTGGCCAAACCTGGAGTGCCACATCTCAACCTGGTTCTCGTACTTGGTTGATCCCGGATTTATACATTCATTATGATTTTTTAATAAGTTAACGTAAAAAATACCATTGTTCATTTTTGCATCGATAATAGGAACATTATTTTTTGAATAAATAACTGTCTCTTTTTCATTAAACTGTACAATATTGCCTTTTTCAATAATTTTAATAACCGAGAGGAAACAACCATGCAAACTGGGTACAAACAAAACATCATGCAAAATAACATCACAAAAACTCGATCTAGCTTCAACGTTTCCTATTCCTTTTGCTATAACACAATCTCCTGACGGTAAAACAACAGTTTGATCGTGTTCGACTAGGGAAGTAAACAGTTTTTCATCATTTGTCATGTGCGATGACGCACCGCTATCCAAAATCCAAACGGTGCGATTTCTCCGTTTTTCGGTAGCGTGAACAAACCTAAAACTGCCGCTACAGACACTCTCTTTTTCGCATCGCACTGTAATTGAATATGACCCCTCTTACCACAGGAAAAACACCTCATCTTTCTCCAATTCCGCGCGTTTGAATTAGATTTTTTATGTTCATTTCCATTATCGAAACGTTGATTCTCCCCACCTGTTTTTTCCCCATCAAACTTTTTCCATCTAGCTACCTTAGCTGCTAGCACACTATCGGTGCTGCGCTCCGTTTTTTCATTCCGCCGCCGTTCTTCCTCTAACACTGTAACATTCAACTGTTCAAATTTAGGCGAATTGTCTCTGCTCTCAATTGCAACAACAAAACTGTCTATGTCGTCAGGCAGACTACAGAGGAGCAAAATGCAAAGAAGATCTTCTGGAACCTCGATTTCGATTTCGTTTAGGTTATCAATAATTGTACAGAAATTGTTCATTTGACTCGAGAACTTTTCAGTAGACCCGAATTTAAAACGAACTAATTTCTTAAACAAGTTGACCTTTCGAGCAGGGCCATCTGCATTGCATAAATTACCTAAAATCGTCCACGCTTCTTTGGTGGTTCGGCAGTGTTTTATATGGATCAATTCCGAAGACTTAACGCACAAAGTTAAATATGCAAGTGCCTTTTAATCGATACTTTCCCACTTAAGCTTTTCAGCAGCATCATCCGGGCACTTAACCTCTACCACAGTCCAATAGTCTAACGTTATAAGCAGACTTTTCATCTGCACCGACCACGTTGCATAATTATCGGCACACAATTTATCTATTTGTGTTAAGGAACTCATTCCACTTATATTTAAAAAAAAATTGATAAAACAAATACCGAAACTACGATATGGAGGACTGGGCCCATAACCTTTGTTAAATATCAAGTAGGAAAGTCCGAGAGAATAAAGACACGTCCGTTCTAGTAAAGTACAATTTATTTAATGATTAATATAAAGAGTGTGACCAATATCGAAACTAATATAATAATATATAATAGGTAATGAGAGCTATCGCAGTTGGGTTTCCAATGTACTCTTTTCAAATCCAACACATCCCAATGCAACTGCTTGCTTCACCCAGGTCTTTCATCCTAAAATGTTTTGTCAAATAACTTTTCATTTTGTTTTTCCAGGCATTGTTGCTTGAAAAAATTAACAAATCGCCAATATATATAGCTACAAATATCATGCTCTTCCCTTCACGTCGAATGTAAATACATGCATCTGATGCACAACTGTTGAATCCAGCTTTTATCAAAACTTCGTTAAGTTTAACATTCCATTGGCGGCTAGCTTGGTTAAGCCCATAAATAGCTTTCTTCAACAGACAAACTCGCCCACTACCATCATCAAAACCTTCCAGTTGTCGCATGTATATTTTTTCTTCTACATCACCTCGAAGAAAAGCCGTGATTGCATCCATCTGATTAATATCCAAATTGTGTTTTGCAGCTTATGCCATCAATATTCGAATGGAAGAATATACAATGGGCGAAAAAATCTCTTCGTAATCTATACCAGGTCTTTGACCATATCCCTTGGTCACAAGTCTTGCTAGTCTTGTCTGTTTTTATTTAAAAAAAAAAACATTTTGAGTTTATAGATTTACGTTCCTTTGGAAGTTCCCAAGTTCTATTTGCCAATATTGATATTCTTCTTCCCATTTTTCCAATGTGCACAATCCATACCAGATATCGCTTCTTCAACTGTATTTAGTTCGTCAAAACTCTCAGATGTCATATATGTGACACAGTCTGGAAATTTTCTTTGCTAAGGTTGTCGATCTGAACGTCTTAGTGAAGTTGATGAGTTGACGTTATCATCTAATTCAAGCGGTTGATTCCTCATCATTTCTGTAATACTTTCTGTGGTAACAGAATCTTGTACTTCAACTGGTTCATCTGTGATATTTTCTGTAACACGTTCAGTGCCAACAGAGTTGGCATCTGTCAACATTCTCCAAGTTGCATCTATACTATCGTTTTCTGGTACAACTTCATTAACTCTTTCCAAAAAAATGACATCTCTAGTTGTGATTGCTTGTCCGGTATTTGGATCATACATTCTATAACCCTTCAGAGTATCCCATGAAAATTAACTTTCGTGATTTGACATCAAACTTTCTTCGTTTTTGATCTGGAATATGCACCATCGCATCGATCCAAAAACTCTTAAGTGGCTTATAATTTTTTGGAACCACTTCAAATTTCAATCGGTGTTTTGATTTCCAGAACTCGAGAGACAGAACGATTTTTCAAATATATTGCGATTGACATTGCCTCAGCCCAAAAAGTTTTTGGAAGATTTGCATCCTCTAACATGCACCTTGCACGCTCTACAACTGTACGAATCGTTCTTTTAGCAAGACCATTTTGCTGTGGGGTATATAAGGTGTTGAAGTTTGTCTTCCGATTCCACAGGAATTGAATAGCTTCTTGAATTTTTGATTGCAGAATTCGGTTCCATTGTCGGACCTAAACTTTTTAATTGTCTTGGTAGTTTGATTTTCAACGTATGCTTTGAGTTAACAGAACTTCTGGAATACTTCATCTTTTGATTTATGTAAATGTCATAAGACTGAAATCATCAACTAAAACCAATGCATATCTTGATCCGCCAATTGAAACATTTTCCATTAGCCCTACCAAATCTGCATGAATCACTTAAACCAATGCCTTTGCTCTTAAACCATTCTTGCTATAAGGAAGACGGTAAATGAAATGAAACAGCATCAAATCAAATCTTGGAAATTCAAATGGCCTAACTGACGATGCCATGTCTCAGAACTATCCAAAGAAGCAACTGTGATGTTACTGCAATCTCTCAAGCCATTCAATCGATAAAGCCCATCAACCATTGTTGCCTTCGCTAGTAAATAGCCCTTTCGATCTCGGATCTCACAATGGTCTTTAAAGAATTTAACATCATTACCACGCTTTGTCATTTGACTTACCGATAGTAAATTTGCAGAAATATCGGAAATTTACAAAAAAATATTCTTCACATCTTTTCGATTCGGTTGACCATTCACCTCGAGTAACAAATCAACAGAACCACACATTTAGACTTTCATTTTGTTGTTATTTGTAGCAGTGATTTCAGAAATAATAGACTTTCACCATTGTTTATCCAATTTCTGTCCATCGTTAGATGTTGCGTTGCACCGGAATCAATATACCAGCCATTTTAGTTAAATTCTGTCAGAAAAACTGTACTACATGAAGCACCAGATTCACTGCAAGTATCGTACTTCTTCTTTAGATTCTTATCTTCATTATTTTTATAGGGGCAATCAGGAGCTTTATGACCTTTTTTGTTGCAACTATAACAACGAGCTCCCTTTTGTTATACACGCTTTCCCTTCTTGTTGCTATTAAAGAAAATATTTTCGGTATTTGGTGACGAAATATCTTGTAATAGCTATGTTTTAACTTAGACAACTTAGTGTCGGTATTGTCAAGAGCCATTACCATCGGCGTATACTTCTCAATCAATCCACACATTAAGAAAATTGCCAACCACTCATCATCGACTTTGAAGCCAATAGCTTTTAAACGATGTATGAGTGTTATAATCGTTTATACATATACAATATACATACATACATACAATAAATTACCGTTTTCTAATTTTGTACCAGCCAATAGTTTGACTAAATGAGTTCGATTAGCTCGACCCTTGTCTTAAAATGTCGCTTGTACATAGTTTATCCCATCTTTCGCATCTGTAGCGCTTTGAACATGAACATAAAGGCTAGGAACGATGCCCAATATAATTGTTGTTCTTGCTTTTGTAATTTAGGCCACTACGGTTTCAGTCCCCAAAACAACAGTCCCAATGGCCAACATATTCTAGGTACGTTTGCATAGCAAATTTCTAAGTCGCATAATTTTCTCTTCATTTGAGTCACTCAATCGCTGATAAAAAACAGAAAGTCTTCTCATTAGCCATTTTTCTTTAAAATTTCAAACGTCCAGCAAAAAACTATGAAGCTCAATCTTTGTTAAAAATAACGTTTTAAAGTTCCAAACATATTAGAATCTTTAATTTCCTGGGCCCATAACGGAAACGTATTTATTATACAAGAGCTTATTTCAAGTGAAGAAAATTTAAAAATATTTTTAAAGATAAAATTAATTGATTAAAACTACTACTAAGTTTACAACAATTCTACCTACATAAGGTCAACGTTTTAAGGAGCTTTCGCGCTTCAATTGATTTAAAATCAGACATAAATCGCAGAATTCAGAATTCTGTTCGTATTTATGCAGGTAAACATTTACCTATTGGGCAGTTTGAAATAAATACATTATGTTATATGTTGCTCCTCGAGGGTTATTTTCATTTTCCAGGTGCAAACGTTTTGTGTGACTTATTGAGTTTATTTTTTTTTGTTTGTTTATTTTTATTTTTTGCACTATTGAAACCTTTACGCAACACAAATAGCACATCAATAGCCCTGTTCGTTTATAGGTGGGATAATTAGCTTTAAAGTTCAGTTGCAGGTCATCGCCTATGTTCCCTTCGTGCGCAAATCATCAATATTTACGACACCATGGCAGCTAAACGAGCCCATACAGTGGCTAAATGAAAATATTTTTGATATGGAAATGTGTAAGACAAACATACGTTTTGACTTTGGTCTTTCAATGGACTTTCAATACGTTTTAGGCATCGTATATATTATATTTATATGTATACTTTATAGTAAGGCAATATGTTTTGTTAAAAAAAAACATTTGAACTCTGGCACTGCAGCAAAACATAACAAGAACAAATAAACTTATTGTTTCTACTTGAATTGATGTGTTTTTTTATACAACAATATTTACAAAGTTTTTTTCTCTGGAACACTCAAAAGATTTAGATTCAAAGATTCTTTTGTGCAATGCAGCTTCTTGCTAACAGTTTTTTTTTTAGGCGGCCTTTTAAATTGAAATAAAATACAGAAAAAATGTTTTTAATAAAAATGAAATTGGCTTTATATGACAAATAATTTTATGGCATAAATGTTTGAATACGATTTCGGGTATGTAGCCGATAAAATCGGGCCAACAACTGGGGTGGAATCGGTTAAGGTGATAAATGATTGTCACATTAACCATAGTCACATGTGATTGTCCTTTAGATTTCCGTCTTGGTAAGGTGATTCAACTCAATTCAATTCAATTGAATACTTTCCAATGGCATTTGTCAAAAACATGGTTGCCATAGTGAATGTTTCAAATGTTTGTAGTGAGTTATTGAAAATATAGAACGAAAATGACCTTTTTTCGAAATAATTCTTATGTTTTTTTTCATATTCCGGAATGTAGTAACCTTTTTTGGTCACAAGAATGTTTATTTTTGTTGTGATAGCTCTTTAGCTATCAAATGTGATATCATATTACACAGACAGAATTGGTTAATTGTGACTCTCATTTATCGCAAATCCCCTTACACGATTCCACTCCTGGAGTTTAGCCGATATCAGCACAACCCTTGTATGTAACCTACATACTATACAATTTGCTGCCAACTCACAAACCTCCTCACAATCATAGCATGCAATCGTAGGTTGGCGGCGAAACTTGTTCGACAAAGTGATATCGGCATCCGAATGACGATTGCATCGTCTATCTGGATCTGGGGGAAAATAAAACACAGCTAATAAATCTTTATCTTGAGAGAAAACTCAAATGTCAAAAACAAGTTCATGACACATTCGAAACCTGTAATGACATGTAGTATAGTTTTTTTCTGGCAATCCACCTTGCACCACGCCCACTTTTCTTATATCTACGATTTCTTTTTACTTGGCATCCCTAGAAAGTTGAAATTTTGTAATTAAAATCCTTTGCATAACATGTGTAATTTTTTTTTAATGTCACTGCCGCACACAGTTTTTTTTGTATGCTCATATAAATTAGTTTTATTTTGAAAGTTAAAATTTGTATAGTTCGAAAACTGTTTATAAGATGGCGCTACAAAACGTGGTAGGGTTCAGCTGGTTTTGTATAAAATACACGCAAGAAAAAAGTTAACATAATTTTATCAGAGGAAAGGTTTGTTCCATTAATTTGTTTTGTTTTGTTTTTAAGAAAAAAATCTGAAGCTGAAATAGAAACATATTTATTTTTTTTCTTAAAAATTTGACAGTTCAAACTGAAAATTGTGATCAAACGTGCATCGTTTCCTATCGAAACCACTGCACGAAAATGAAATGGATTTTTTTTTCGAAATTATTCGTTTTTCCCGCACAAATAACAGCACAAACATTTTCATTAAAACATGGAATATTTATATGTATTTAGGCGATACAAAGCTCATTAAAAGTTCGCTAGCTTAATATTCTAGCATTAGATTAACCCAATTCACTCAGCTTTATATTATTAAATAAGTTTCAATAATTTTTTTTTTATTTCAGGTAATATCACAACTGACGTCCTCAAACAATCTCCTCGAGGTGTAAGAACATCCTCATTTTCTTCCTCATCTACTTCTTCGACTTCATCTTCGCCGGAAATAGTCGTACCAGAAACTTCGTCGTGTAAACCTATCACCGCCATTGATGTCGGTGTTCCCAATAAATTGCGATCCAAACGGAAAAACCACTTTACAAATAAGAAATTATTCACTGAAAGTTTTGATGACATTAACATTGAACAAAAACAACAAATTGTAAGAAGGAACAAGGAAACAACAAAGACGCTACCGCCCCCTCTTGTGCCTGATGATCTAAGACAACATTCATCTGTACTGTATCAGCCTCAGCAAATCAAGTCTAAGGCATCATCAGTGCAAGCATTTCATACCGAGAAGATGCTTAGCGATCGAATGCTTCTGAGCGGATATAACGCAATCGAAAGTAATAAACAACTCTGTGATAGTTCGTCGTCGGCTTATTTGTTTTTGGAGAAAGTGAAGAATGAAACTCAAATGGAGTCCTTGAAGGACACTGAATTGGCAAATAATAATAATGTGAATAACAGTAACAACAACAATAACCCCACTAATAGTAACAATAATAATAATAATAACAATAATATCATAAGTAATAACAATTCAAGTGGTAATTGTAGTACAAATAATACAAGCAGCGTAATCAGCAACAATAATAGTAATAGTAATTCAAATACTAGCAACAATAGCGTGAAGAGGGAAAGACTTAGTCCGGGAACGAATGGCGATGCACAGTTTTCGTTATCGAGGTAAGATCAAAAAATTTTTATCTGTATGAAATAGCTCTTAATTTTGTATACAAATTGTTAAAACTGATGTTGGGATTATTTTTATTGTGAATTAATTCGTTGTTGTGCAATAAAAGCTTTAAAATTAAGTTCGCTTATCTCTTTAAAATTTTAAAAGAAGTTTTTTTTTTGTAGTACAAATACTGAATTTTGTATCCAGTTTAACTTGTCAAATCGTTTAATGTTTCACTACTTCGGGAACACTTTCAATGATTTATGGTCCTTGTTACTTGTAATATGTGCTATCAATTCTATTACGTTTTTATTCTCTGTTAGAAAATTATTATACATCTGCGGAAACCATGAAGATGCGGTCTAGGCTATAACTCAATGTAGAGACATCATCGTTCCAAAATAAGAAAATAGATACAAATATTGAAAAAGTTAATTTATATTCGTTTTCAAAAAACAGTTCATTAAGTTCATATAGTATTGCCATTAGATCTTAAAGACAATCTTTAAATGTATTCTTATTTTAAGTATTAGACAGCCAGCCCTATGAAAAGTTCTACCTAATATTGTTTTCTTATTTCCGTTGTCTAAAGGTGAAATTTTTGTCTCGTAGCTTATGTTTAAATACCCAATTTCAGATTGAATTTGAATTTATTTACACCATTATTTGAAAAATTTTGTTGTAACCACATAATGTTCATACAGAAATTTGATAAAACTATCTTGCTACTGAAAAAATGTTTTACGATTTAAAAAAAAACAATAAAATACTGAATTAATTTAATATTTTTGCATACGTAATATGTTAAATAAAAACAACATAACAACATTTGTTCAGCATGTCCCTAAAAGAAGCAAATCTTCTACACCCTCAAACTATTTCTTTGACCAATTTAACCACTTACGTCCTTTCTTCCCAAGGTCATGGAAACGCTGATTATAATTATCAGGTTAAGAAGCATCTTGAAGAATGAAAGGTTCTTAATGACCGTCAATATGGTTTTCGCAGAAAAAGGTTCATTAGTTATCTGGATGGCATATATTTCACCAAACAATGGAACAATCTTTACATCGTTTAAGATTATTGCACTTTATATTTTAGATATTTCTGTTATCGAAGATTCGTGCATCTTGGTATATTGTATATTAGTATATCCTAAGCTTTTCATATTTTTTTCTAGAACCACATTCCTCCTCTTTGGATGTGGAACGAGCGTA
This sequence comes from Epistrophe grossulariae, assembly GCA_929447395.1. Classification (NCBI taxonomy): domain Eukaryota; kingdom Metazoa; phylum Arthropoda; class Insecta; order Diptera; family Syrphidae; genus Epistrophe; species Epistrophe grossulariae. The sequence goes on from OV839566.1 coordinate 52,611,798, forward strand.
TTAAAGCTCGTTAAATTCTAATCTCGACAAAATTGTCCAATGGGGAGTTCAAAACTTGGTTGAATTTAACATTTCAAAAACTCAATGCTGTGTACTGGCGTGAAATCCACCCCTTGACACGTTCCATAAGTGACACTTGCATCGAGGAAACTGACCAGCTTTCCATTTTTGGTATTTTTATAACCAACCACTTTCTGTGTAATGACCATATATTCGACGTCGCTAAAAACGCTGCCAAAGCATTTAGACTTCCTACGACGATTCAAGAAATTTATATATATAATATTTTAACTTACTTAATTATTTTTCCCTTTCAATTTTATATTCAGATTTTTAAATCCAATGTGTAACGATATTAATTTTTAGGTCATTTATACTTTGTGTAGTTCTTAACATGTTACTGAAAGGATTTTGATTTTTGAGACCTGGCCCTAGATTTATGGGCTTGTAAAGTTTCGACTAGCTATTGGGTAGGGTCTGCAGAAGGAGTCGACCCAATTTAGATATTTTTACTATCAGTGAAATGTCAAAATTCGGTCCGAATCCCTCAACAGCTCATTCATCGGATTCTGTAAATTAGGTGAAAATTCTTTAAGATTCTTAAGAAAACAAAATTTGACATCACTTTAATTTAAATTTTGTTCGAGAATATTCGCAAATGGAATTATAATGTTGGTAGTCATTAAACCTACATCGCCAAATAATTCAAAAATCATTAAAAAAAATTTCCAATATGACCCGCACAATATTACTTGAGATGCTACCACAACATTTATTACATGATGGCACACCAACATCGATTGCCACCTCGATATTACAATTAAATTTTTGCATTTTAGTATATAACTACTAGTAGTGTATAGTTTTGTTTTTATTTTTACTTAAAAATAATAAACACACAAAAGATGCTATCAGTTCTCTTCAATTCAGCAGTACCAATTTGCAATAATAAACAATATCACGATAACTCGCTGACTTATACCGGATCCGGAGACACGAAATGCTTTACTTGGTGAAACATACAAAAAATTACCAACAACAATCTACAGAAGTTCATCCGATTCGGATATATAGATATTATTGTGAATTTCCACATGCAAGTATCTCAACAAAAATTTAAATACATTATAGTGTGTCGCACCTACTTGCTGCATAGTAAGGATGTTATCCTTGAAGCTGAAAAAAATCTAAGTTTTTTTTAATTTTTTCAAAATAAAATCAACATTGTTTTCTAAAACTAATTTATTTATAAAAATTGGTATTTATTCTGTTTTATAACATATTTCGTTAATGGACTTTTACCAAGAAAATTATTCAAAAATAACTCAAATCTCTTAATACTTATTTCTTTAAAGAGATCGTTTTTTTGAAGTTCAAAAATTTATAGCGGAAATATGTTTCTTTTCAAAGGATAGTTGATTAAAAATCAGTATTTAAATACAAGTACCTTTATACGTTGTTTATATGTTGTATAGAAAATGGTTGACGCAATAGGAAATTGAAACGCGCGCCGCCGACCTTCTTATGTGTATCCTTTCCACTACATTCACGGTCAAACAACTTAACTCATTTTTACCGTGACCCGCAGCAGTGATACTTAATATTAGTAATAGTAGTTAATTTTTAAACTATATGTTATGTTTTAATTTTAAAGAAATTTAAATTTTTGTACGAAATCTTAACATATCTTTAAAGCAGGTATTATTTGCCAAGCATAAAAGGTACTTTTTCGTGTAGTAGAATGTATGTTTGCTCCAATTATTCAAGTTATTTTATGAGTGATGTAAATTAGGAACAAATGGAAAAATTTCGCATCACTTCTCGTCTGTAGGACGGTGTTGGCATTAGCATTAATGGAATGATGCAAAGAATTCTTTTCAACTTGCTATTATGCATACAACCTATGGCATTCGCACAAAAAATTGAATTCAAGATTTTGACGTAATTCTATAATTCTGTATGGACGTAAATCGTAACAATCCAATAGTGGTGGATTTTTTCGATAAAAAGAGCTCAAATTGGTGAAATGTTAAAATCTATTCGGTGAAAAACGATAGGGCTTTAGTCTAGACAAAAATCGTTAAAATCCAACAAAGGTGTTTTATTTCGAGCAATAAGGGCAATTTTGCGAAGTTTAAATGAAAAAATTCACGGGAAAAACTTGCATTAACTATTTTACCTACTACGGTAGACCCATTTTTATTTTTATTTTTATTCAAAAGCTTCAAACGGGTCTTTCATTAAGCGCATCCTATCTTTAAATTTAAATAAAACAATGTGGGTGAGATATCATCGAATTTTTTTATTCGTTTGAAAGGCTTATCGATGCTATTATGTATGGAATATAACATCGTTGAAATGAAGTCGCGGCTTCTCTGATAGGTGGTACGCATCCGAAATGTACAATTTTCCATGACTGTGGTGCATAAATCAGGCTGAATTTGATCGATGGCATGGGTTATGTTGGCTTTCGGGGCCTCTATGGTTTGTGACTCATTTGCATAGACCTGCGACTTCGGAAAACCCCACCAGAAAGGGTCTAACGGTTCTCGTACACTGAAACCAAATCATCTATCGATTTTACGTCGGAGCAATTGGGACGACTGTATCTGACGTTCGTCTATATACACTGCAGCCGCTTTCGTACGATAAAAGTCTTGATGGTGTTGTTAAGTTTTCCTTCACCCACGTCCGAGCATCTTCCAACTCAGGCCAACAGAATTTAGTAATCACCGACCTATAGCGATCGCCGTTTCTACAATTTTGTTTATTGACGTACCCATTCATCCAGAAATGGGCCTCACCACCGAAGATGATTTTTCGATGATAAATAGGGTCAGTCTCCAACACCTCCAAAACTTATTCAGCGAACACCCGTCGTTGTCTATGGTTGTTTACCTTCAGCTCCTGGATCAGTTGAATTTTGCACAAGTGCAGGCCTAAGTCCATAGTGACTTAAAATTCGCCAAGTTGTGGTCTGCGAAAGGGCGGGTTCTTATGTGAGTGACGCGAAATCGGCTAATTTATTCGTATTTCAATATAAATTTGTTTTTTTTTTTGATTTACCTTAAACAGGTAATGATGTTATTTAGAACACTTAGATCCATTGAGTTTTCTATCCATTTAATCCCCATTTGTTAATTGCCTCGATTTTAATGCCACTTTTAAATTGAAATACTTTATAAAAAAAATCCCAAAGAATATTTGGTTATTTTAATTGATGGGGGACCTATTATATACATAAGTCCCAAAATGATGTTTAATGGAGCTACTATTTATTTAATCTCAATTAAAGTTGGTATAAATTATTTTGGTTGTACTTTGTTTTGTAATCAAAGAGGACGATTATGAAAGAAAGCAAAATCCGAAAATAAATAAATTGCAGGGATGTCAGTGAGTATATGAGAATATATTTAGACAACTGTTTTAATGCGTTTATAAATAAGGAGATGTCTAACTATGATTAGCTGAACAACTGTCCGACAGTGTTTTAAGGAAATCTAATCAACACTACTGTTACAGCCCTATTTATAAAAAAACGCCTATTCCACCTTCATTCCACGAGTTTTTTAAACCAGGGAATAAAATTTAAACTACGGGATAAAATTTTCTATTCATAAACACAAAATCTTCGTGGAATAGTAAAGTGACGTTTACCTAAAATCTTTAAAAAATCTACTAAGATGCCTATTTAGTAACTTGACATTTTCACCAAGTTTCGCAATTTTCGCATTTTGATAAATTGTAAAAAAAAAAAAAATTTCACGTTACCAAACAAACTTAAGAATTCTCTTTTTAATACCATATTTCTGTCAAAACTATTATCTTTTTTCAATTGTTTGTCAATAGAAAATGGATTTATAAATTTAATAAATAAATAGTAAATGGAGGCATCATAAATTAAATTTGTTAAATGCGTTTTAATAATTGAAATTTTTGTAAATCGATAAATGAATTTTTTTAATTAATTAAAATCAAACTGTACTTTTAAATTTTACTAATTTGGATCTGTAAAAATATTTATTTTTTTTCTAGAATTGATTGTAGTTTTACATTTTGCATAAATCTAAAAAAAACTATACCACTTTAAATTTAAAACAAGTCCGTGAAACCCATTCGTGTATTTATTTTTTGTGTCAGTCTTACTTTAAAACCAACCAAAAAAAAATTAACTGAAACTTATACTAGTTCTTTTGATTTGAATGCGACTTTGAAACAGAAATTCCTCAAGAGGATTTCTTAAGGCTTTACATAGTATAAAAAATAAAAAAAAATTATAACTTTGAGCATATAAATTTGAAGTATAGGTATATGATTGTATGAGGAAGGTAACTTGAAGCTTGAATTGCCAAACAGGAGTTGGAAAAAATCGTGATACATGCAACATATTACACTATTTTTCCTTTCAAGTTATGAAACTATAAATGGTATCTATATACGTATATATTAGAAGATTGCTGCGGTATTGTTGTTGAGAGCCACAAGAAGTGTGACATGTACGTTAAACGTTTTATAATAATGTTTCGGAATCGCTTGTCATTTATGTCATTGAAAGTTCAAAATTTGAAATTGCAAAATTCTGAAGAAATATCTCGGTGAGGTAGATTATTTTAGTTTTTTTTTCGTAACTTGGGGGGTGTCTATGTGTCTTGCAAAACAAAACTTACTTCTACATTAAAAAAAAACACAACATAAAAATATTCCACTCTAAAATTCTCCAAAATAGTATTGTTTTCCTATTGATAAAATGTAAACGTAAAATTACTTATAATTTCAACAGTATTTATGGACCTTTTGGTTTTGCAAATTCCATGTTATGGTTGGACATTTAGTTTGATACGTATTAATTTAAAGTTACAATTTGTATCATCGACATTTAACTTACTCACATGATGTCAAAAGCCACAAAACCAAAAAATATAGGGTGATTGCGGGAGAGATGCCGCGTCAGGAGAGATGCCGCATGGCCCAAAAGTCAAATTTGTAGTCAACCATGCCAAATTTTTAAATTTTTTGTTCATTTGGTTTCAAAACACAAACAAGAGAAATAAAAAAAGGGTGCTTATTAAAGTTAACGGGAGTTAACTTCACCAGAAACTATAATTTACAAAAAAAAATTTATAAGAGGAAGATTGAGTTGGTTGTTGTTCCAAATTTTAGTGCAGAATGCTGGGAAAACTATTTTTCAAAAAAAAAGAAGATTGAGTATAATGCACCAAATGCTGGAAATGGTTGCATGAAAACTGTATACAATTTACAAAAAGGACAAATTTATCTTTTGTACTGACTGTGGATCAAGAAGAACGTTAGATGAAACTTAGATGAAATAAATCCTTTTTTATTCAATGATCTTACATCAGAGCGGCATCTCTCCCTTACTTGTTGGGAGAGACACCGCATTCAATATATCATTTATTTTTAATTATTTATTATTTAAACAATAAGTTTTTTTTACGTTTAGTCTTTTTTTATGGTAGAATACAAATCCATTTTTAAGTTTTATAAAAAAAATAAATTGTTTTTTGTTAATAACATAACAAAAAATTGAGTTTTAAAAAAGCGCGGAATCTCTCCCGCAATTACCCTAACAACCCCAACAACATACATAAAATTTACATTAACAATATTAATTTGAAAGAATTTTGATAAATGTTTAATTGACTAATTTTATTATTTTTATTTTTCAGATCTCGAAGTGCGACACCATCGTCATTTCGAGGAACACCACCTCAAACGGTTCACCCCAACAACGACTTACAACTGCACAATCTTCAAACGAATTTGCTTACGCAAATTCAAAATCGTAGCTCAGACTTTTCTACAAGAAACTACTCAGATTTTATGCGTAGTTTAGCTGCAAAGTACAACAATAGTAATCCAAATGAGTAAGTTTAATTTTATATAACTATCAAAACCGTATTTTTTTATTGGATTGTATAAATTAAATTTTATTTTTCAACGCAAACAAATCAGTGGTAAAAAGCGATACAAGAGAATTGTTTAATATTTCTGACTATACCAAATTTCTTATCAAGAACGCGACTTTCTGAAACATTGGCACACTATGGTGTATACGCACTTTTTTGTTTATCGTTTTTTGTTAAATTTTTGTTTTTAGTCATTAAGTTTGTTAAAGCCAGTCATGATTTTATTATTTTTAACAAGCTGTTAAAGCTTATTTAAAGTGTTGAGTTTTATCGTTTAATCATATGAATCTTAGCACAATGAAAAAATTAATGCAATCGTTATCATGATCACTCAAATATCGCCTAAAAAAGCGAAGTATATATCAAAGTGCACGGTAGTGCCCCAGCCAAGTTCTTTCGACCCCCCTATAACTTCAGTACCAATAACGTCAGAAACTTCAAATTCGGAATATTTTTTAGGCTGACCAAGAACAGGCGCCTGACCAAATTCCTCCTAGAATTAGTGGTTCCTGAGATATAAGTCTTCAAAAATCGCAAAAACCGTAACTGACTGACTGACAGACCATCAAAATTATGAAGCACTTCCCGACGTCGCAGAATCTTGTAATTTCGCTTAGCAGTAGGTTTTGTGGTGCAACTAAAGGAAAAAATCAAAAATTTAAGATTTTCCATTCAGGGGGCCTGGTATCCGCTCACTTTCCCAGAATATTGTTATCAATTATATGGAGCATGTCCGATTGCCATAGAATGATGAAATTTGGTAGAGCGGTAGGGCTTAAAATAAATACAAAATGAGAATTATATATCTGAGGTTTTCCAATCAGGGGGCGTGGTATCCGCCCATTTTCTCAGAATTTCGATCAATTAAATGGTGGACAGATGTTTGTTTGTTTAAAGTGTCTTCCTTATTAATGCCTGCCCTGAACACTATCTGCTACAGAAATTGAAGAAATGACAAGATATCACATCACCTTGCATGTTTGGAAGCAGATTGGATAAAGTATTGAAAAGAAGATATAAAGAGTCCAGTCGTCGGGTATGCTTTCTTCTACCGATATACTTCGCTGATAATTTTATGCATGTACATTCGCTGGTAAGCCATCAAAACCGGCGGTTTTTTTTATCTAAGTTTAGCTCATCTATATACTGCATGGTGAAACTGCGTCTTAAATGGTCATTCTCACCCTATTACTTGCTCTTTTCGAGACCTATAGTAGCCTACAGTAGCTGAAAATAATATTCTAAGTAACTTTCGCTGCTGCGTTCCAGTCTTAAGACCAGCGGCAAAATGCTTATTTTTATGTGTTAAAACTTCCGAACTAGGAGGCAGCATACTTATTCTTCTCACGCAAGATCATCTTCTTACTTCTCCTAGCTCAATATTCTCAATATTTTGCATGTGCATCTTTTGTCCCTTTATCAGGTATAAACAAAAAGCATTCATCATCATAACATATGGGTCTTTCCCCCATAGTGAATGGTAAAGCGTGCGGTGGTTTCGACTATCTCTTTGCTTATGTCGTGATACTGGGAGCACTTATTGCTGTCGTCTGTAAGTGCATAGCAGGAAAATTCTTAATCAGGTGCTCCTGCAGACTGTGGATAATCTAGTTGTGATAAAGCACCTTATTTCGAAATACTTCTTGTTTTTCGTTAAACAGACAAGCTCTTATTTTTGACGAACTAAGATTATAGCCAACGTTGACATTTTACCATCGAAATGTATACAATTCTTTTGTTGGATCCGTGCCTTGAGTCTATTTTTTAATGGTCGATTTAGTAGAATAATTTTTAATATTTTTAAAGGTTTTGTATTTGATAATTACCTCAAATGTAAACATTTTTAGAACAAATCAAATCAAAAGAGTCCTTATGAAGATGTTGTTGGAAATTTATAACTGTTCGATAAAGTCTTTTAAAAATGTATGGTAGGTTAATCTTTTTCACATTAAAGCTATTTCGCACCTTATACGCGACTTTATTCTATCAAAGCCGTTGACTTTCTTTTGCTGAAATATAAATAATTGACTTGCCATTGAATTCATTCAATTCAACATTTAAAAATCAATGGCAAAAATACCTCACTTAACCTAGTTGCTATTTACATTCATTTTGTACCCTTTTACCCCTCCCCAAAAAATCGAAAAACTATTTTCTATTTGGAGACTCATAAGATCATTTCTAGTATCAAATTATTGTGTATCCAAATTTTCCCTAATGCACACCAGTTGCAGGCTTTTGTCAGGAGTCTTTAGATGATGTCGTCATATTAAAAATTTCGTAAAAAGTGGTTCTATCAAAAATTGAGTGGTACCATTTGATTCAGCATTAAAAAATACATGAAAACGATACCCCACTCGATTTAGATCCAAAGGCTGAGTTTTTCATTAATTCGTACCCCCTATCCTTTCCCACCCATGAACCCCTCCCCCAAAAAAAATATTTTTGCATTTGGGGAATCATAAAATCTGCAAATCTAGTGCCAAATTAATGTTAATTACAATTTTTCCGTAATGCACACCACCTGCAGCCTTTTTCCATATGTCCTTTATTGATGACGTCATATCTCAAAACTCTCAAGGATCTGAGAAGTATACCCAGCATTTTCGGATTCAACACGCTTTTTTCATATAGAAATCATATATAGGGCAGCATGCCCCCCATACATACGTTGGGACTTATTTCATAATTAAGTAAGTCCCAAATGAACTAACTCCCAAATTAATGAACTAAGTCCCAACGAAATTTTGGTGGGAGTTAAAACAACTAGTTTTAAATGCATGCAAAAGCGGGATAATAAGAAACCGGATTATAAAAAACGGGATTATAAGAGATGGGATTATAGAAAGCAAGATCTTGAAAAATCGGGATTATAAAAAACAGGATTAAACAGGATTGCGGGATTTTAAAAAACGGGATTATAAAAAGCGGGACCCTTTGGACATAAAACTCATATTTAAAAAAGACAATACACTAGACCCTTTGAAAAATATGCATTTTTTTAAATAGAATTTAATGCTGGACAAAAAGAAAATTTTGGCAAAAAGAAAATATGGTGGGCGAACTTTTCTTAAAGCATTGACCACAGTTAAGAAAAAAAAACTTGAAAATATTATTTTTCAAGACATATTTGCGACTATTTTGCGACAATTGGTCAATGTTTATGCTTGCTTTTGTTGTGAAGTATACATTAGATTGAATTGCTGATTTAGTTGCTTTGCATAGCATTTTAATCTATTTATAAAATGAAATGGAGAAAATTGAAGAAATCTTGTTTAAGTTTCTCCTCGTGCTCACTTAAATTGAATGAACAAGTTTTAATATCAAAGAAACGTGAAATGACTATAGTAAAGAAATAAAAATTCCAAAAAAATTAAATAATAATTATATTCATTATTATTTTTATGTTCTTACAGTTCTGGCACATCGCGACGGAATACTTTTTTTGAAAACAGCAAAATTAATCAACCAATTAAGCCTACCACAAGCAGCAACACCAATAACAATGGCTGCAGTCTCAAAGAACAAACTGCACCTTCAGAGACTGTTAAGTCTGCGCAAAATATACAAAACTTAACGACGAGCTCATCGAGCGTACCTCCATTTGTACAAACTTTTCTTTCAAGTCTTCCCTTTTCTCCTGGAGTTTTTCCACCTCTAATTGATATGAGTAGTACGCAGGCGTTAGTTACTTTGGTAAGTCCTATTCTTTTTTTAAACAAGATTGAAATTCTGTATTATATTTTGAACTTAGGCTCGAGCGGCAAAAGAAGCTGAAATTAAAAATATCCTTATGTCAGCACAAAAGAGAACATCCCTGCCAAATAATACAACATCAAGTTCACCCGGCCCAAATCTTACTGCAGCGTTACAACAAGCAGCACAGTTTGCATCCCCTGCACTACTTTATTCAGCACAGCTGCAACAGCAACAGCAACAACAACAACAATCACAAAATCGACAATCTAGTCCAAATCAAGAAATATCTGCAAATAGTTCAGGAGAGAAACATATGACTGCATCACCGTTAGATCTAAGTTCGGCACCACCAACAAAACGTTATAAGGCTGAATCCACTTCAAGTGGAGGTTCAGACAAAAGTCCGAATCTAGATAATTTCCCAGCAACAAGTGGAGTTGCTATTGCAAATCCAGCGAGTTCACCGTCAAAAGTCAAAACGACGGCTGCTACTACTGTCACAAGTGAAGCATCTGTAACAGCAGCCACGACAACATTAACCCCAGTGTTACCACTGCGGCAGTGTCAGGCACAAAGTGATGAAGTTAATGCCTGGACTGTCGAAGATGTATGTACGTTTGTTAGCAGTATAGACATTTGTGTCATGTATGTTAAGGTGAGTCCTTTTAATTATTTTAAAATTTATTTCAGTTTATAAGAATTCCCATTCTTAAAAGTATCGGTTTATTATAATTAGATTTCTTTTGTTATTTCGAAATAAATGCTTTATTGAAGCGTGTGTAAAAGCACTGGACAGAGAGATATAGAACGACATCATGCACCAAAATAAAAGCATCCTTAAAGCATCCAATCGGAAGTTACGTCTTTTGGCCCTCCTGATTGAGATATAAGCCAGAAATTATTACTTTTTGCTTGTGGACTTATGACCCTGCTACTTTTTTTAAGCAAATATATGGTAGTAGTTTTCTTTATTCCAAAAATTTAATTTTGTGACAGAGTTAAAAGAAATAATGAATGATTAAGCTTATAATAAATGTCCACCTCTCCTTCGAAACGAAGCAGAAGAAGATGTATGAAACTCACATTTCAAAATGTTAAACAAATGCAAGTTAAAAAAACCTGAACCCATCGTACGCAGTTCAACAATTAACAAATTTTCCTCACACATCAACGTCCTTCATATAGCGATAGCCTGACAACTAAAAAAAAGTCTTCTCTTTTCATCAAAAATCATTAACAAACTTAATGTTGCTTCAATGATACAATTTATGGTATCCGCTATCACACAGCACAAGCCGAATACGAAATACATCTTGTCCCTGGAGAGTAGATACATAAATAGATATACAACAAAATAAGTTCACGTTGTTGTTCAACTGTGTATAGACTGCCGGATAGGATTGATTCGAGACCTATTGCCGTAGTCGTAGTCGTAAAATGTGAAATCGATTGAATCGATTTTCCAGCTCCATTTTTAACGTTCCTTAAACTCTAATATATAAGAAAATACGATTACGCCCGACATGTGTGGACATCAATAATAATTGCAAATGCCTTAATAGAAAAAGCTGTTTAAAATCCTAGGCCTACAACATGCCGCCTAACGATGCAGACAGGAAAACCAGTCTAAGAAGACCTCTGATGGTCGTTGTACTTAAAAGTCGTAATCTAGTTCGATTTTCCATAACATGCCAACGACTAAGACGACGGACACCCGTCGGTCGCTGTTCCCCAAGCTTTTAGTCAGGGCTCTAACCCTTCCCCGGCCCCCCTCAACTTGCTTCCACAAACGAGTAATTCATAAATTAGCAAAGTTGAAGTTGTGTATCTCATGAGATTAAATTTAAAAAAAATATCTGCACTAAGATTCATTTTCCGAACTCTACCCGAGGCCATCCAAGAGATCAGGATATCTTGTCCCGGTCCAGGCCATCGGACCAATTCAATCCATATAAGTTGTGCGTAAATGCACTAGATATCTTAAGTATCACACAAATACACACTCACTCCTAGTTTTATGAACGCGTCGCATCGCCTAGTTTGATCTCGGCAGACCTGTTGGTAATATTCAATTTATATTCACTTCAGTCATGAACTTGTTTCGCATTCGCATGTCAAAGGAGAGAAATTAAGAGAATTCATGCTCTAGACCGGATTGGAAACTTTCAAAGATGATGTGAGACCTGAGCTGAGCTGAGATTGGGTGATGGTGACAACCGGCGCTGGCCGCCGCTACCACGCCGCACCGCCACCAACCGACGACGGCCTTTCGTCGCAGTGAAAATCAAAGAGAGAAGTTGGGAAAACGCACAAGAGAAAAAGTATTTTGAAGGGGAAAATAAGAAACGAAGACTTGTTACAGTTCTATAGGGTGAAATGATATCTGAGCCTGGTAAAAAAGGTACAAATACAGATCATTAATTATATGATCGTTAACCCTATCGTCAGCATTTGTATGGACTGTTGCAAAAAGGTGTAACTTTTAGTCATTTAAAGTTTGAATGTCATTTTTGTTTCATTTGGTACTAGTTAGATATAATTACATATTATGAATTTAAATGAATAACCCATGGATCACGATGTGTGTTTTCGAGACTTCCAAGTATTTATTTAAGGGATTTTGCTAACATTATTTATATGATTATAATACGCGACTTTCAACTATCACTGTGTCTGCTTACAAAAACGTCATATGGGAGCTTTCTTTGATAACTATTTAACCAATTTTTTAATGATATTTATATACAGGGAAGCCCACAATACCACCAACGTATAGAAGAAGATTTTGCTTTTATAATAAAAAAGAATAACTTGATTTTTGTTAGTAAAATAAATCTAATTAAGAAAACAAATATTTAAAGTTAAAAAAAAAACAAATGACTTAAGAAATTCCAATTTATAACATTTTAGTTTACAAAGGTATTGTTTATGCAGCCCTGCAAGTCCAAACTTCGGACATCTAAAGTTTGGTTTTCAAGTCGCGCGAAGAGCTTTAGTCCACACTTAAATTTAATGACAATTATAAACTACCAGAAGTAGTTTTTCAAATAGAATGTTTGAACAAAATAAATAAATTCTTTATTGATATGAACATATTAGTTTTACAAAACCTCTTTGTAAACAATATTTGATGTAAGAATGAAATCAGAAGTGACAAATAAATATGTTTCTCATCCAATCATTCAAGGTGCACCGAAAAAGAAGATTTCTCCCCCATTCACTCAATGTGCAAGCGAAAAAAGAGGATTTTAAATTAAAGAATTAATAAATATGTTTCTTTCATTCATCCAATCTAGTGATACCTAATAAATGCGTTGGGCTTTTTATAATGAGAAAAAAGATTACAAACAACAGAAGTAACAAATATTTTTCTCCCCCACTCACTCAAGGTTCAGTGAAAAGAAGAGAATTTTAAATTACAGAAGTATTACATATTTTTTCTCTTTCACTCATTCAATGGGTTTAGTTTATTCCTTAGAAGAAAAAATAGAGGAACGGGCATATCGAGGAAAAAGTGAAGCATTTTTCAAAATAGTGTGAGTTACACAAATGCATTCAAACAGGGAAGGCATGCAGTTATAGACAGCTAAATGAGGGGAATTTTAAGCTGTTTTTTTGAGGAATGTGTTTTGAGATTTTAAATCGTCAAAATAGAAAAAAAGCTTAGTAAATTAAATAAGCAAGTGAAATAAAAGTAAAAAAAGTGAATATATGCTATTCTTAATTGAAATAAAAATATAAAATTACATGCGGTGCTCCGTTATCCTGTAAAAACACCTATAATAAGCAGTGCAATTTTTGTTAATTTCACAGGTAAGCTGTGTCTCATATTTCCACATAAAGTAAGAAAAATTAATTTGCACTACGGGTGCTCAATGCATCGCCTTGCCATCACCAACAAAAGCTAATTCGACCCTGGGCAAGAATTTCAATTTTGACAGATAAGCACCTAACATCACGTTTCAAAGTATATTTGTATTTTCAACAAATTTGCCTTTTTTATAGCAAAATGCAAAATTTTAAAGTATTCTATTTACGATAATGTATTTACATAGAAAACATCACTTCACTTTAATTTATTTGGAATTTGAGACAAAATCAGCCCTTGAAATGAAAAGATTGTTACGTTTATATTATAGGTGTTTTTTCACAATTTAACACAGCACCGCATTTTGTTTTATATTTTTTTAAATAAAGTATTGCAAGTGTTCACTATTCTCACTTTTGTTTCATTTTTACTTGCGATATATATAAGTACTACATATATGGCAAGTTATGGATTCGTAAAAAAAATCGAACTCGGGATTTTGATCAAAGTTGACATTGCGATGATAGCGAAGTCGATAAAAGTGGGTCTCGCAATTCTGTCCGTCTGTCTGTCTGTCATTTCGGCTGTAGCCTAAAAGGGTTTGTCGATTTTCTTCAAAGTTGGTAAGTTGGTACCTAGAGCTTTTTGGGTATTCCCCCACCCGTTTCCATTTTTTTTAAGACCAAAAATAACGGTACCTGCCTTACAAATTTTTTTAGCAAAAAATGAAAATCTTAATTTTCTCAAAAACGTGCACACAACTTTAAAAAAAAATCAATAATTTTTTTTTACAAAAGGGCAACCATTTTATAAAAACAAATTCCGAAAAATGGTTAAAAATGATACCTCCCATAGAACCATTTTTTTGATTTTAGATTTTCACAAAAACAGTTCAACTGATATTGATCAATTTTTTTATAAAGAATGTTTAAAAATTATTAAAGGATTTGTATACCAAAATTTTCCAACAAATTTTTTGGATTTTTAAAAAAAGTTTAAAATTTTTTTCTGAGAACTTAATAATTCGAAAACTACTCGGTCAATTTTTATTAAACTTGGCACCCAGCAGTTTTTTAACATAAAGTTATACTTGCGCTGTTGCAAGCTCAGTTTAAGCTTGCCCATGTATTTTTTTTTGAAAATTTAAAATGGAGGTGCTAACTTCACGCACATAAAAAAATGTAGCACAAAGCCCTCGCAAGTTTTATTTATCTTTAAGTTTTCTATTTGTAGTTGGACCGCCATGACCAAATTCTGGATCCACCACTGAAAACCACAGCGTGGTTGCACATAAGAGTAAGTTCGGGCTACCCAGTCGTTCATTTTATTTCATTTGGTACTAGGTACTTCAGTCAATAGTAATTTTCAATAGTTCGTTTAGTGTGACTGAAAATTTGGTTAAAAATATTTTGTTATTCATTTCAATATTTAAAATTATTTTAACTAATTCAAAACTGTAAAAAAAAGTCCACAAAAATTGTTATTTTCTTTTCCAATGATTAAGAACATTATACAATTTGTTCCTTTAATTGGTTTGTAAGTCTTTGATCTGATCATTCGATACGGAAAAACGATTCAATGGACAATTTGAAATTAAACAAGAATATTGAAGCGATACCGTTTACCGTTTTTTGTACTTTTCTTAAACTAAAGTTGAAGAGCCAGTAAAAAATAATCCTTTTAAAGTTTTAAAACAGTCCTGTAAGAAATTTATTCAAGTTTTCAAAAAATTCCCTTAATTTTTCTGTGGAATAATCTCTTACTGGGAAATTGGTGACCATTCAAAAGTTTCTTTTTTCATTCAAAATAAGATATCTGATAAAAATAAAAATAGTAGAACGACGAAAATTATGATATTAAAGCTTAATGAACAAGTTCTCTGATTAATACATTTGATTGATAAAACAAACATTTCAAAGGAAATGACGCTCTTCAAACAAATAATTAAAATTTTTGTCTCGTACTTTTTTTATGGTTTCGCAATAACTGTTTAAAAAAAAATGTATGTGGTAAAATATACCGCTTTAACGTTCTTACTGAAATTCCAATAAATTATTTCGAATTTTTTTTAAAAAATTTACTAGAATTTAGATTTTAAATCCTACTTAGGATTTAGGATTTTTAATATTGTCAAATATAAAAATCTTTGAAAGCATTTTCCAAATCTTTGACACCATAAACCGAATTGAAGGCCAAAAGTTTAAGTTGAACTCTTAAAATGCTGATTAATAATATCTATACATATACAAATAAATATTCTTCTATCCCCTTTCAATGAAATTTATATTCATATGCTTTAGTTTTCCAACTATAAACACTACTCTAATGTCCTCCAAGCACCACTCTAAAACAATAAACATAATTTTTGTATGGTGTATTCTATACTTCCGGTATATTACCGCATTCCACGCCTTCTATAAATCTGTCAATTGTATATAACTTAATGTATGTGCCTTCTCTGTGGGCACTTTGTCACTCAACGGTTATGATACATTCGTCCTTGGCGTCAATAAATAAATATACTATGAAACTTATACCCTGATCGCACATCGCTAAGCTCACATTACTTCACCCATCAACTTCAAAAGTCAGACCAAGAGCTTATAAAAAAATGAAAAAAAAAAAATAATAATAATAAAATATAATCAACGCCATCAACCGGAATGTGATACCTTTTGTTGATCTGCTCTGATTTGTCTATACCTATTCTCTTAACCTCAGAATATATTTTTGTTTATTAATGCAAAAAAAAAAATCAAATAAATAAAATTATAATAAAAATAAATAAATTAAAGATAAAATGGCAGATCATTCCACTTCTCATTCGTATGACTTCCAGACTTCTTCGGACTTCATTTTTAGCTTGTGTGCTGTGTTGATTGCCAGTGTCTCCTTCCTATACCAACTCATTTATCAGCAGAGTATCTATTAGTTGTGGAAAAAAAATAAGAATCATAATAAAAATAAATAACACTATACTGATAATCAGACCCCAAAGGCCGGCTCAAATGTCGAATATCTTAGGCAAAAGTGTAAAGAGCAAACTGCCACGACAAGATACGACATATACAATGCAAACTATAACATTCCTCAAGAAGGTAGGTAGGTAGGTTTTGGTATCTCCGAATGACCCCCTTTGTTCTATTGATTCACCCCTCCAGCCTAAAAGTTTGCGGCCCATTGCAACCGCTGAACGTAACCTTTTGCAATCGGGTGAAATAAGCACTCACAAAACTAGACTGGTAAAAAAGATGAAGATGAAATAAAGCGGTAGAAGATCAGCAAGCGCACAGCTAAACACACACACACACATATTACTTCTCTCTCTCTCCCGTCCTGCTAAAAGGGGCTTAATTTGATCCCGCTTTCAATGTTTCGTCTGTGCGCAGCTTAATCAACTTTAGAGTTGCCATCACAAAGTTCAAATATATATGTAATATTTTAATATTTAATAATTGCTTAGACGGGTGTAGTTCAGATTCAAGATAATAATTGAATCATTCAATGCAAGGTGCGTGAAAATTAGACAGCGTAAATTTTGCCGCGAATGATTTTCAAAAAATTAAAAAATTAAACGGTCTTATTTCAAATTGAAAAAAAAAATCAAAATGATATTGAAAATCTCATTACTATACTTTTTGAAAATTTTATAAAGTCATTGAAAAATCTACGCGGATTTATTAAATAACAAAACTTATTTATTATAATTTTGGTCTGATAAAGCTTGGTGTAGTTTTTTTTTTAATCACTGTTCAAAATCATATCCTCCGATTAATTTTCTATCGTCGTTCAAATTCATACGCCCTTATTTCACTGAGCCTTTGACTTAAAAAAAATATAATTTGCTTTAAGTTTACTAATTAGTCATAAATTGAGCAAATTATCTATTAACAGCAAATTAATAATCACATAAATTTGTACAAAAAGTAATATGAATTCAAAACTTGTTAAATTTTCCAAATTTTCTTCATTCTATTTATTGTTTTGTTTATAAAGACTTTAAATTAAAATTACATTAATCTTAATTAAAACAATGCAAGTTTTATTTGTGAAATACTTATTACCCAAGTAACATTTTTAGTTATATAGCACATAGCACTTCCAGAGTTGATAGAAGGAGCTCTAGATACACCTTTAGAGCTAACATCGACCTAACTTGCAGCTTATTCATTGAGTTTGAGAGCTCTTATTTGTTCTTGAGAAGCTTGTTATCACCGGCGAGTGACTGTGAAGGCATTTGTATGTGTCATATAACTTTAGAGAACTACTTTGGAAGAATTTTGTTTGTATTGGTTTGAGTAATATGTAGGTACATATGAAAAAAAATATAAACACAGGCACGCTTTAATACTACTATAGGTAGAATAAATATGAATCGTTTAAATGTATGTATAATGAATAATTTTGTAAGATATGCAAACTACATATAATTTCCTACGAAAATACATAGTAGGATATAAGATAAGTTAATATTTTTCGGTTAAATGTTAGCGAATTTTATGTGCGAATTTTTTCACAAACGTAAAACGCGCCTTCGAAATTCTGAATATCGAGCTATCAAATAAAAAAAATAATAAGTAGAAAAATTAAAAATTCTAAAAAATACATTTTTGAAAGCCGAAATAAATTCATTTAGAAAAAAAATGCAATTTCATGGGTTTTTAAGTGAGAGCGGATACAGATATTTCTTTTTTTAATTAAATAAAAACAAATATTGCATTAATTTTCTTTCTCGCCACCATATTTTCAAATCGCTGTATTTGTTATTGTTCTAGAGCTGCAACGTTAATTACTGTTGATATCGATCTCTTATACACTAAAGATTTGTTTTCTGTAATTCTAGACCTAGTTTTAACAAGATAGCATTTTTCTGTTTTGAAATTTTTGTAATGAAATAAAAAGGGTGTTTCAGGAATTGAAAGTTACGGGAAGTGGATAATTAATAAAAAAAATTGTTTTTATGAACGAAGATGTTTATTTGAAGAATATTAATTTATTCCAAAAATTTAATTTAGGTCCTCGGTATATTTTTGTATGTACCTTCGTAATAAAATTTTAACTCACCCGCCATTTGGAAAAAAAAACTCCTTTTCATAACCAATGTGAAGAGAACGACACATCATGCAGAGTGAAATGAATTAATTTATTTTAAACTGGTTTAATTTTTCATGTTGAAATAATTATTTTCTTCGTATTCTAGTATGGAACACCCTATAACTTGTATGCTACAAAATTTTTTATAGAGGTTTCATATATACAGCTTTATATCCACTCTGTTAAAGAATTTTTTTGCGCATGCGCTTCGCGAAGTATTTGTGTGCAAATATTAGTAATTCAACTCAAGGGTTGCTTTTTGTGTAGCTCAATAAATGCTATTATTTGACATTTCAGAACATCATGCGTTATTATTTTGTACATGTGTTGTTAGCAGCCCTACAATGTCTATAAATTTTCTGATATTGAGAGTTTGCTCGTTAGTAGATGTACCTATGAAGTGTTTTATGGAGCATATTTTTAAATCTTGAAGCGTTATACAGCTAAAAGTGTTCTTAAATTTCAATTAAAGAACATAATTTTTAAATCAAATGTAGGGAGCTGTAAAATAATTTCTTACAGAGCTATAGTTTTGCATTTGATTACCTTAGAGCTTTAGAAGAACAATTTTGCTTCTAATAGCTCCAACGATGTTACTTGAGTAATTAATTGATAAAATCTAGTATATTATAGTAAGCATAAATATTAACTTAAAAGGTTTAATGAAAAACTTGAATAACCCTTTTAAAGAACTTAAATCATGCATTATTTTAACCAGCCAAATCATAACAATAAAACAAACAAAAAGTTAATTCATGTTTATTAGATAATTCATGTTTATTAGATAAAATTGCCAGCGACTACAGGTGTGCTTGTGCCACATACATATGTAAATTAGAAGCTCAAATGTGCAAAAATTCACCTTAGTGAGGTATTGTATGAGTGCAGACTAAATTTTACAACAGCAGAGTTCTTGTATAGATTTTATTCAAGATTGTCTACATAACGTGAATTAGCAATCAATTGTTTATTAATAAATATGTTTGATCAACGTTTTAGTTAATTTTTAAATTAGAGGATAACTAAGCTTTTTTTTAAAAAAAAAAGGTTTGTTACACTTTAGAAAATATTTTAAAATACATTGAAAAAAATAAACACCGCAATTAAAATAAACTTCAAAACCTTTGATCAAATATTTTTAATATCTAAAATCATTCACAATTTCTATAATATTTCTTAACCATTTTAAAATCATTCAATTCGGCAACTCGGTCACTGCTCTGCTCTATATCACAGTATGGGTGCACCGCTCTTATTTGCTCTGACATTTATCCGCAAAAATTGTTGACTAAGAAGAAGCAAACAAAAATAATCATACAAAACTGTAAAACGGAGCGAGGTTCAAATGTGTACGAGAATAGTCGAATAAACGACAAACGGACGAACAGCCACTGACGACGACTACGACGACGACGCCTACATAATGCCGTGTCAAATGCAAAACGCCAGAGCACGACATTTTTGCTTTAAACCAGCTCGACCAGATACCTTATGTATGTATGTATATAATATGTATAGATGTATAAATGTGTTAAGGCAAGTTCAACCTATCAAATAGTTAAATATACCTACGAATAAAATGAAATAAAAAAAAATCTAAACTATAAATATTAGCATCTCAGGGGAAGAGAAAAGATGGAAGTTAAAAGATACATCCAGGCCAGGGCACAAAGAGCACATCATATCGAGCAAACCTACAATATACTTATGTTTGCAGTGATGTTCTGCTTGCAGATGAAGTGATATAAATAAATAATCAAAATAAAGACAATATAATTATTATTTTTGTTGTTGATAAAAGGAACGATTTTTTGCTAACTTCGTATATATCTTTGTTTGTTGTTTGCATACGATATGAATCTCTTATTTTGTTCATCTCTGTAATCCATCGTCATCATTTGATTCTTTTGAATAATCTTAATAAATGATTGCACTATATGATTGACTGTGGATTTATAATATTATTTGCACACATATGTATATTATTTTGTAGGTAAGACTTTTATGACAACTAGGAAATTAATAAAAGGCGTACATGCAGTGGTTACAAAAATCACTCACCCATCATGGTAAGATGGCGGTTTTGACTATTGAAACTGAAAGGATATAAAAATAAATTGACAAAATTTTCATACGTAACTTTTTAAAATTTTATTTACCGTAAGTAAGTATTGACAAAATTTTCATACGTAACTTTTTGAAATTTTATTTACCGTATGGGAAAGTTATGACAAAAAAGTAAATCAAAAAGTGGCGATCAAGGAAGTTTTGGGCTTTCACTAGTGCTATGATCCGACTTTGTTAAAAAAAATATGACTTGCAATTTGTATTGGAAAATCTCTGTTTTTGTGTTTTTTCCTTCTTTTATTTACCTAATAAAAAGGTTATGAAGAAAAAAAGTAGGAAAAGCGGAACATTAAAGTTTTAATTATTCGCGCTCTCACTTGTGTCGTTAAAGTGATTTCTGTTTTTTTATTTGATGAGTCCTCACTAATTTTGCTCGTCCTCAAAATAGGTCAACCCCCAAGAGCAAAATATTAAGTGCGGCAAAATCATCCTAATTGTTCATTGGAATTTGGAAATAATACCTACTCGAAATTATTAAAAAAAAAATAAATTTTTTTGTACTAAAATTGTTCATTTCTCGTTCGTATCTCCACTAATTCTTTAAATTCTAGGTTAGTAAGAAATCAAACATTAAACTGTCATTCCCGTAAATTTATAAAAATAACATTATAAAACTCAATAATTTGTACTAGCATAAGTCCACATTATAAAATTGCCTCCAGTTGTCATACACGCCGATGCCAATGACAAACATACAAAATTTATCTATTCACAATATACACGCATTAAAGAAGAATTTCAGGAAGCTCCACCAGACGTCTCAAGTTATTATTATTCATAAAGCTGAAGATCGCTGCATTCAGTCTACTATATGTTTGAAGTTCCTTTTTCAAAACCCATTACAATCCCATTTTATCAATGAAAATATATAATCAAAAAACACCGCGAAACAAAAGAGCTGACGTTGGAACCTACATTTAGTTTTTAGCTTTTGTATAAAACGTGTTAATAATGTCCTAGTGTTAAATCTTTTTCTTAAAATATCTACGATGATTTAATTTTTCAATACAAATCGAAATAAAAATTAATTCACACTCAAAGTAAGAAATCGAATATTTTTTGAAAAAAACAGATCTTAAAAATCTGAAACAAGAATTCAGCTTAATAAAAATGCCTAAAAACAATTAAAGGCAGTAAGAATTAAAAGTTCTTAAGCAACAGTTACAGTAACTGTGTGATAAATGTAAATTAATTTTAAGCCTAAAATGAAGAAACTGGTTTTGTATTTAACAAAACAATTGATTAAATGTGATTTAATTCAAAATTTAGGATCGAATTTTTAGTTAGACATATGAGTTTAAGCTTATTACGTTTAATGAACTCTAGGGACAAATAATCTTTCTTAAAAAGTATACAACTAGCTACCGAAAATAAATAATACAAATTCAGCATCCATAAAAATATCAAAATAAACATATTAATCACTTATCGGTTTAAATATTCAGACATATTTATCATTGCCTTTTTTAAGCATAGTATACATATTTATATTTTATTACAGATATGGAACGTTTTCATCTGAATATTTTGGAATAAAATTGAAAAACAAGACAATCCCTTTGATGAGGTGTTAAATATTTTAACAGTTTATTTTTCTCTGACACTAATATAAATTTATGGATTATGCGCGTGTCATAGCTGGAGGCTAAGTGAGGATTTGCTTGAACATAATTTGATATAATTTAATTATTATTCGTTTGTATGAGAAATAACGGGTGGCGCACCAATTGTGCTACAATAAGAAATTCAAATAACTTTTTTTTTAATCGATGTATTTCATTTATTTTTTTTTTATTGGTTAGAAAATTAAATTTTATTTTAAATAGTTAGTTGTTTTTAAAGATTATAGACCGCAAATGACCTCCACGCTGTCCCACGCATATGCGGCACCTAGTCAAAAAATTATTCATTGCGGCCTGAAGAGTTGAAGTTGGGATCGCCTCAATTATTGTCGTTATGGACTGCTTTAATTCAGTTAAATTCCTGGGCTTCGTTTTATACACCTCTTGCTTGACATAACCCCATAAAAAGAAGTCTGGTGCAGTCAGGTCAGGTGACCTTGGGGGCCAGCGAAGAGTGGAGTTCCTAGAAATTAATTTGTTTGCGAATTTTTTGTTTAGCTCCGCCATAACTGGTCTGGCTATATGTGCAGTTGCTCCATCTTGCTGAAACCAAACGCTGTTGAATGGTATACGTCTTCGGCGCAGTTCTGGGTAAAAAAACTCCTTCAACATCTTTAAATAACGGTCCCCATTGACAGTAACGGTTACACCGTTTTCTTCAAAGAAGTACGGCCCGACAATACACCTTGATGAAACTGCGCACCACACAGTGACTCGTTCTGGGTGCAGTTCCGTCTCATCGAGCATTTCTGGATTAGACTCATTCCATATACGGCAATTTTGCTTGTTTACATTGCCGTTAAGATCAAAATGGGCCTCATCAGACATGAACAAACAATTGATCAATGTGTTGTCTTCTTCGGCCATTGATATCATTTTTTGGCAAAATTCCAGGCGAACAGGCAAATCCTGAGGGTTTAACTTGCTAGTAATTTGGACTTTGTACGGAAACAAGTTTAAATCGTCATGAAGTATCCGTTGTAATGACCGTCTACTAATTCCAATTTGCCCCGATAAGTTTCGGGTCGAAACGTTCGGATTGGCCTGTATTGCAGATGCTACTGCTGCGATTGTATCCTGAACCCGAACATTGGCATCTCGATGGTACGGCCTTCGTGCGATGCTTCCAGATTCGGCAAACATGTTTACAAACCTCATAATGGTCCATCTACTCGGGGGATTACCGCCAAACTCCCGCCTAAATTCCCTTTGGACGGAAATGACGGACTGCAAAGCATGGTACCGTTGCACTATCCAAATTCTTTTCTCCGTATCCCAAGCATCCATTTTTATAAATCTAAATAGTAACCTACAAAATAAAAAAAAAAATAAGCCGATTACTCACACAGAAAAAAAGTTATTACGTTTTATTTTTGTAGCACGATTCGTGCGCCACCCTGTATATTAATTCAATAAGAAATAACTTGTCATAATATCGAAGGATTCTAGTTTATATTAATTTTATTACAAGTCATGAATATATTTGTATACACTGTAAGCAAACAACAGTTTGATGATGTTGACAGAATCCTATTTATAAGTTGTCATTTTTGTGTCCTTCTTTTTATACTTATTTAATTTTCAATACACCTGCAAAAAAAAGAAATGTAAAGAAAATCTGCATTAACCGAAAAGAAATAGCTTCTGCCACATAACAGGTTAATATAATGAACCATCTCAAAAATAAAAAATTATAATTCAAACGGTCTTTGACCTACTACATGACTTTGAACTTTCAGTTTTCTGAGCCACATTGCATAATGCTCGTTCTTTTTATATTGTGATGTTATCTTTAATTTTGTTTTATTAATCAAATTTAGATTTCGTTTGCTGAAAATCGAGCAATAAACTGGTTTATACTCCTCATTTTAAGAAAGATACCTACGTACATATATACTGATTTTATTATATCATTTAATATTATACAACGGGATACTTACATTTACATTTTTGTGAACGTCATAACAAAGTTAAATTTAATATCAAAGTTATTTTGAGATTATTTATTATGTTGAATTGGTTGAATTTATCCAAATTAAGTTGGTTAAGCATGATTCCACTATTTATCAAAACACGGCTTGTTTTGTGTCAAAACTTGTAACATGTGATATTAATTTTTTAAACACTGTAAACGACTACCGTGTGAGCACGTGTGGTTTTATTTCATATCAATTTATTAAAATGGAATTTTAACTATCATGCACAGTTCAAGTTATACATAGGTAAACATGTCTATAAAGTTTTAACAGTATATAGCCATAAAAGACAAAATGTTAGTATAAATGGCCTATACATTAAACGTTAGTTAATTTATATTAACCTTTCTCTTCTTTTTTTTCTCGATTCCTTTTTATGTCCATTTCGAAAAAAAAGTAAATACTTGTGTACCTACATATATATAAGAAAATAATTGCATCGTTAGTTTAAAGAAGGAAATAGAAACAAAATCGAAATTCATCAATCAATATTTGACACTGCAGCATATTTTAGAAACGTACCACCGTGAGCCATTTCATAAAAAAAAAAATTTCTGGGGTAGTGCCTCTTGCGAGGAAGTGACAAATTCTCTAAGAATCAGATTTGGTACAAAATTAAAGGTCGTCTCTATTCCATCCCGTCTAACATTACGCATAACCGAAAGTTTTTAACTAGATGTCATGCTGCTTATTACTTTGTTTTGATCACGACTGACTGAAAGGTCTTAATTCTTTTAAATCTATAACTGATCTTCACCAACAGATCACTACATTCATTCTTTTTTCTACAAATTTAACCATTGGATTCAATAGTGGTAAACTCTTAAATTTCATATGATTTGTTGCTTAAAAGTTGTCAGCATTATTTTAATATTTTTTTCTAATTTGTATTTTCTTTTCTTTTTTTATTTCAAAAGTTATACACAAATTTTTAGGGGCATTTTGAATATACTTTAATTTTATTTAATATTGTTTAATTAAAAATATGTAATATGGCAAGTTAAATTATTTTTAAAAAGAAAATAGTGACAGTTAAGTTATTTAATTGAAGCAAATGAATAAACAAAATATGAAAAAGACATAAAACTATGACATTGTAGACTGGTTCTTATTTTATACTATAAGTTAATTTGATAAACATACTATAACAGAAATATTTGAACAAATTACTAAGCACATTGCTTAGTAGTTTGTGCGTCAGAAGTAATACTTTATTTGTCGTGATACAACAATTACTATATAGGCGTGTTTTTTGGGAATCTATACATAGTACAGTAATAGATTACAAAAAAAAACACATAAGCAGTAGCCTGGTTTTTATATTCACATTTAGTACTATTAAACAATTATAACAACTCCAAGAACACATTTATCGAGATACAATTCATCAATTATAATTAATCGTACGAACATCTAAGAACAAATCTAACAAAATCCAATCCAAAACTCGAATAAATGTCAAACTATATCCAGAGTATAGGACTCTACTTTAGCTTTTTATCGGTCGTAGTACTACTGGCGATGTTGTATTTGTAATGCATGTAAAATCTTACTATACAACGGATAGCCTTTCCAATAAAACACGGCTTATATCCTTATAGCTGACATGGAAAACTCCAACGTTTCAGCGCATGTATAATAATCACACTTAACGACTCAACGACTTGCGGCGTCTATTTTGTTCAAATAAAAATAATTTCAATATGTCAATACTAGGTTTGACAACCAAAGTGTATTAGGTTAAAATAAAATTACGTCGCTAACACATGCTGAATAAAAAAAAAAAACATGTCATTTAGCCTGTCGCTTTGGCTGAAAATAATCCAATCGGTTTTCTGACAGTTATCATGTCACTGAGAGTTTCAAAAGAAAATGTTCACCCTCAACGTGTGTCAAGAAGATAAATAACTTCAAAAATATTTCACCATTTGAAAAAAAAAAACAAAACCATTATGCAAAACATTTTTATAATTTTACTATATCCAGCAAAACAATCAAAAAATTTTGAGAACAAAAAAGGGGCCATGTTTCAATATGTAGAAGATATTATGTTTCCAATCACTTGTAACACTAGTGGGCCAGGTATGCACCTGCCCATATATTCACTTATGTACCTCTCTTGAATTATTTACATGGTTAGGTTAGGTAGAAGTGGTTGGCGGCGAAGTGACCGACACACTTAGGCCAATTGATGGCCCATTGTGATACCACATGGATCTGGGAAAGCTTTTCCCTACTCATTAAACCAGTTTGAGCTTCTTATGAAGCGTGTGAGATTACTTACAGCAATATTTGCTAGATCACTCGGATCATCGTAGTAGAACTCTCCCAAGTAGAGTCTACGTCTCTGTGATAGAGCAGGACA
Organism: Epistrophe grossulariae; assembly: GCA_929447395.1. Taxonomy (NCBI): domain Eukaryota; kingdom Metazoa; phylum Arthropoda; class Insecta; order Diptera; family Syrphidae; genus Epistrophe; species Epistrophe grossulariae. The sequence goes on from OV839566.1 coordinate 52,638,416, forward strand.
AGTACATAGAAAGTGAGGAATTGTTTCCTCCTCCTCTTCATCCATGCAGCTTTTGCAGAAATCATTTGAGTAGACGCCTAGTCGCCTGGCATGTCTACCTATTAAACAGTGTCCGGTAATAACACCTATAACGGAGCTAATTTGTAAACTGCTTAAAGATATCAAATGTTTAGAGCGCTTCAGATCCCGCTTTGGCCAGATTTGTTTTGTCGCCAAACAGGTGTTGAGGTTGTTCCACCTCTGGTTTGTTTTCTTTATAGCGTCTTGCTTTAGCATAAATTTACATGTAGCTATTGGTATACCAATACTTTCCTTATCAGTCAAGAGTGGTAATGATGTTCCACTTTTGGCTAGATCATCAGCTTTACAATTTCCTGGAATGTCTCTATGGCCCGGCACCCAGCAAAGGTGAATATTGAACTGTTTCGCCAGAAACAGAGTCCAGCGATTTGATCGCAGCTTGACTATCTGAGAAGATGCGGATATCCGTTGTTGATATCACGTTTTCTTTAAGCCAAGATAAAGCTTCTTTAATCGCCATAAGTTCCGCCTGGAACACGCTACAATGATTTGGAAGACGGAATGAGAGACCTAAATTGAGTCTTACTGAGTACATGCCTCCACCAACCCCATCGACTGTTTTCGATCCATCAGTATAAAAATGAATGGATTCATCTTCCAAGAAGGCCTCATCCTCTCAATCTGTTCTAGGTGGGATGGTAACTTGAAAGTTTTTGTTGAAAACTGTTTGGGGTATAGTGTAGTCAATGTTACTTGAAAAAGATCTGAATGAATTCAGAATTGAAGAGTGATCAATTTCGTTGTTGATCCACTGTGAGGAGGCTTTAAGACGAATAGCTGTACTTGCGACCGTTTGTTTGCTTAAAATATCGAGGGGAATCAGATGAAAAAGAATGTCTAGTGCAGCAGAGGGTGTAGAGCGAAGTGCTCCGCTTGTGCACATGCAGGCAGTACGCTGAACCTTACTAAGTTTATCACAGTTTGTAGTTTTATCTAGAGCGGTCCACCATACTGCTACCCCATATGTTAGAATCGGTCTTATTACCGAAGTGTAGTAATGCGGATTCCCAATGGATTTTTTGCAGGAGAAAAGAGCCACCGTGGCTTTTTTTACTCTTTCTTGTATATTAGGTTTCCAGCTTAACTTCTTATCCAAAATAAGACCCAGATATTTTGCTTCTTCTGTGAATGTTAGTGGTATACCTTTGATAGAAGGGGGGTCTACGTGCGGAATTTTATATTTCCTGGAGAAGAGGACAAGATCAGTTTTGTGAGGGTTTACACCGAGCCCACACCGATCTGCCCAATGCGTTAGCATGTTTAGAGCGTTTTGTAGGAGTTCTTTCAGGGTGTTAGAATGATTTCCAGATACTGCTATGGCAACATCGTCCGCATAGGCTATAACTCTGTAGCTCTCCACTTCTAGGCACATTAGTAGCTCATTGTGTACTCCTTGTGATGGAGGGAGTATTCGATAGTACGTACTAGCGTATGAAGTGCAGTTTCTACCGACTTCCCTTTATTGTAAGCATTTTGAGCGTTGGACAATAGTCTCGTATCAATGCTTGATCGTAGATAGATATCTATCAGACGTTCAAAGGTTTTTAGAAGGAATGATGATAAACTTATAGGTCAAAGATCTTTTGGGTTTACGTGGCTAGATTTACCAGCTTTGGGTATAAACACAACTTTGACTTCTCTCCATTGCAGTGGAATATGGGCTAGATTTAGACAGCTTTTGAAAATTACCTCCAGAATAGGCAAAATGACATCTGAATTCTTTTGTATTATTTACATGAAAACAATCAGATTTGATGACGTCTTAAACTGGAAAATAAGACTTTGTGACCAATATATCTAAAAAGAATAAATGTAACTTATTATTATATACGAAGCTATTGTAAAAAATATTAATGTTTTGTGCCAAAGTCTCTTGACTCCTTAAACTACAATATCATTAGTTTACTCTACCGGTCGGCGCGGCGGTCAGATATAATCTCATATTCATGGCTTCATAGTGTATAGGGAAAATAAAAAAAAAATACTTAACAAAATATGTACGTATGTACCAATATTGAAACTCAATCAATTTATTTTTTATAAATATTATAATTCATATCACCATTGTAAAAAAAAATATTTTGTTTAAGTCTAAAACTTACATCTTAAGTTCATTGCTTTTATAATTTGTTTGAAGCATAAACATGAAAAACTATGTTTTTTACCATTCTCACCTTTTTATGGACTACAAATAGTTCGACCTATGACAACAATATATTCAAAATTTCAAGCTGAACATTTTGTACCAATTTCTTCCAATCTCACCATCGATTTAAGAAAAAAAGATATGCACGACTGGATCGCACGAACATGCTGATGTGGATTTACATTAAAAATGGTTATAAATGTCAGAAAAATGTAAATGCAGAATTAAAAAAAAAAAAAATATATTTTAAATTTGTTTAAATGCATTATTGTTGGAACTATTAAGAAGACCACCAGTTTACGAAATAATCTTTATTGAAAAAAAATGAATAACTCAAAAATAAATATAAATTTTTTTTAATTTTGAGTTTGAAAATAATTTATTCAAAAACTAAGCATTAAAATAACTTGAATTAAAGAATGAGTTCCTGGCTTTTAAAAAAATGCTATAACATAGGGCCTTGTGAATAAAAAAAAAGCTAAAGCTAAAACTTGGATTTTTAAGTAAAAGCTAGATTTTTGGTGAATAAAAATAAGCTTAAGCTAGCTAGTTAAAGATGTTTTCTAGTCATACCTATTTTTAAATAGCCAACGCTAAATTCATAAAAATAGCTTTAACTAGAATATAAAAGTTAAAGCTACAAAAATTTCAAGATTTTTTCTCCCTGTCTAGAAAGCTTTGACTAGCTCTTATTTTCAGTTCTCTCTTTAGTTGTAGTGCGAATATGGGCGAGTTTATACGCGTTAAAGACTAAAATTTTAGAAGAAACGGTTTGAAGTTAAAAAAAAAAAAAAAATGATGATGATGAGGATTTTCATAGTTTATTTAGATTTTCAAAAGAAAATGTGCAGTGGCTTTCTGATTTCTTTTTAGAAGACTCAACGGAGTGTAGAGGAGGAGTGCCTGAGCAGAGTATGCAGATATTTTTGAGGTATCTAAGTGAACCTAGATTTCAGTATGCGATATAGGACAAGATCTTGGAGTTGAACGCTCTTCTGTATGTAAGCGTGTTAAGCAGTTAGTTGCTGTTGACAGTTGAAGAATGAATTAAATATACGATTCAATCCAGACGTTGGAGGTATATAAGGCATTAAAAGGTACAATTACAAAGTTAATGGAAAATTATGAAGCAAGTACTAAAAAACTGTGCGAACTGTTAGTTAAATATTAGAGAATAACTCAAAAATAAGACAATTTTCTTTATACTTTTTTAAATATCAAAACTGTTTTATTGGAGCTACCCGACCCAAATTTCAAACCAATTGGTCCACAGGGAACGTATAGACACAGAGGCTGACGATATGATAAAAACATTTTTTACCTAAAATCAAAACCTACCCTATAGAACAGATGGTGGCGAAACAAAATCCAAAAAAACCTTCCTTTCGGTTCATATATGAACATTTCTAGCTAAAGCTACCTAGTCGAAACATGTGAATAAAAAACAAACTGCTTAAATTGCGAAGCTTAAACTAGAATTTTCTAGCACGAGCCACTTAGCGTTATCATTTTTTTATTCACATAAAACAAAGATTAAGCTAGAACTGTCTAGCTTTAGCTGCTAGTAAAAGCTATGACTAGTTGACTTTAGCTTCTTCCAAAAAAAGTTTTAACTTTTTTTTTATTCACAAGACCCGTAAGTGTTGCCGCTGTTTTTTAATATTAATTTTCAATATTAGAATTTTCTTTCAAATTTTCCCCTCCCTCCTTAAGGGGTGGATATATTAAGTGGTCCAACATCTTAAAATTATGTTCATATAATGTACCAACAATGAACAAAATTTTATGCTTTTAACCCAAAATGCAAAATTTTATAACTACGCCACTCCACCACATAGAAAAGTAAAACCCTTAACGCTACCGTTTTCTTTATTTCGAAAACGGTAATTTTTATGAACAAGTCAATACATTAGTAATAATGTCTGTAGTGTTGTTTCGGATAATTTTATTAATATTGACAGCATACAAATTTCTTTCCAAGAAACTGAGGCCGCTTTATTAGGTCTCAATGATGATATTTCAGCTGGTCCTGATGAGGTCCATCCTATTGTTTTGAAGAAATGTGCTTCTTCATTTGCTAGGATTTTGTGTGTTTATATTTAATAATTCGCTCTATAATGGTGTATTTCTGTATGAATGGAAAACTTCTTTTATAACTCCAATCTATAAAAGTGTTCCAAAACAAGACATTTCGAATTATAGACCAGTTAGTAAATTATCTGTGATTCCAAAGTTGTTTGAAAAAATTATTTGTAATCGGTTTTCTTTTCTTTTAAAAGAAGTAATATCGCCATTTCAACATAGATTTGTTTCTGGCAGGTCAACTTCCACCAATTTAACCCTTTTCACTAACTTTATTTTGAATAATATTGAAATGGGTTATCAAGTGGACGTTGTCTTTACAGATTTTGCAAAAGCATTTGACAGAGTAGATCATAAAATTTTGATTCAAAAACTGGATCAATTAGGATTTCATTCGAAAATTCTTGATTGGTTAAGTTCATATCTAGTAGGGCGCACTCAATATGTTAAAATTGATTCGACAACTTCTAAATCTATAATTGTTACATCTGGAGTTCCTCAAGGAAGCCATCTTGGCCCACTCCTTTTTCTAGTATTTATTAACGATTTACCTAAAGTTTTTTTCTAATTCATCATGTCTTATGTTCGCAGATGATCTGAAATTGTTTTCATGTGTTAAAAATCCCTTTGATTGTTATCTGTTACAAGAAGACCTTAATAGGCTTTCAGAATGGTGCTATAAAAACAAACTGCTTCTTAATATTTCTAAATGTCAAAGTTTTTCTTTTACTCGTCGCTTAACTCCATTATTGTGTGATTATTGTATTGAAAATATTTTTCTCGAAAGGGTTTGTGTTAAGAAAGATCTAGGGGTAATTTTCGACTCTTATTCAAAATTTAATCATCATATAGATTTTATAGTAAGTAAATCTTATTCAATGTTAGGCTTTAGTTATTCGAAATTCAAAAGACTTAAAAGATCCGTATACATTAAAATCATTGTATGTTGCATACATATGTCAGATCAGTTGTTGATTATTGTAGTGTAGTATGGAATCCATTTTATATAAAATATTCAAAAAGAATTGAAAAAGTCCAAAAGAAATTTACCAGATTTGTTATAAATAAACTTGGTTGGAATATAGCCCAATTATAGGCCTGATTATCATACAAGAAGTCAACTTATTGGCTTGCATACTCTCGCAAACCGACGCAAGATGTCCTCGATTGTTTTTATAAGAGATATTTTATATTATCACATAAAATGCTTGTTTTTGCAAAATAAATTTTATTAACTTTTATGCACCAAGTCGGGCCATTAAAAATCGAACTTTATTTCATGAAGAAAGTCATAGAACTAATTATGCGATAAATGAACCTGTAAATCGTTTTGTGAGAGAAATAAATAATATCTTGATCAATTTTGATTTTAACTTTCTTTATAGTAGGGAAAATTTTAAAAATATGTTAAATTTATATTTTTTACATAAATTAATTTAACTATATAAAAGAAAGAGTCGGTCACTGCATCACTCATTCATTCATCTGATGGCTATCAACGCACAGCTTATAAAGGGTGATTTTTTAAGAGGTTTAGAACTTTAAAAAAAAAAAAACACAAAAAATTCGAAAAAATGAATGAAATATTTATTTGAATCGATAGTTTGAACCTTGCAATTTAATGTTTAAAGATAATTTCATGCAAATGTTGACCGCGGCTGCGTCTCAGGTAGCCCATCCGCTGAGTCCAATTTTGGCATACTCTTTCACACATATCGGCCGGTATCTCACGAATGAATGCATGGATGTTGGCTTCCAGTGCGTCAATCGAAGCGGGCTTGTCCCTATAGACATTAGCCTTGACATACCCCCACAAAAAATAGTCTAATGGTGTCAAATCGCACGATCTAGGCGGCCAATTGACCGGCCCGAAACGTGAAATTAACTGTTCACCAAACTCGCCTCGCAATTGCGCCATTGTTTCGCGTGCTGTGTGGCATGTGGCACCGTCTTGTTGAAACCACATATCATGCAAGTCAAGAACTTCCATTTCGGGCAAAAAAAAGTTTGTTATCATCGCTCGGTAGCGTTCACCATTGACAGTAACGCTGCGATTCGCATCATCTTTGAAGAAATATGGCCCAATAATGCCGCCGGCCCATAAACCGCACCAAATAGTGGCTTTTTCGGGATGCACTGGTAGCTGTTGCAATGCTTCTGGCTGATCTTCACTCCAAATGCGGCAATTGTGCTTATTTACGTACCCATTCAACCAAAAATGAGCCGACCATAAAATGGAAGCAGCGCGCGATGAACATTTCGAACCGAGCACGAATTTTGATAGTAAAATTCAATTCAAGCGTTGTTCATTTGTAAGACGATCCATGGTTAAATTGCAAACCAAACTGAAGCTGTTTGACAGTGACACAAGGTACTAAACACACGTCAGCTGTCAAAATCAGTGTTGCCAAAACCAAACCAGCTAAAAAATCACCCGTTACTATAAGTTTTTAAAATATTTTATTATTTTTTTTATATTACAAATTTTATGTAAGTGAGCACTAAGAAGGAATTTTTTAAAATTCCCATTATAAATAGGGTAAAATAAGGTAAAATTGGTCAAGGGTTCAAAAACTAACTTCCAAATGGTAAGTCCTACAATATCCATTTATTTATTTTTTAATACCTTATTCAAATTCTAGAACTTTATTAATTTAAAAATAAATTCTATAAAATCTACAAAGCGAGATGCAAAATTTTGTATACTTCAAACTTCACAAATTACATAATTCCAATAAATCAGGGGGTAGTCCGATTTAAATAAATAAAATACCATTGGAAAGGTTTTTCAAAAAAAAATTATACATGTTTTACAAAATTTTGATTTTTTTTTTTTTTTTTTAACATCATTTTTTATTTTTCAAAAATTTACATTTTTTCAATACAATTTTTACTACTTTTTTAATTTTTAAGAAATAACCGTTTCTTTAAAAAATCTCAAAATCATATACCTCATACATATTATTCATTTACATTTATTATAAAAATTTTAGATTTTTCAAAATTTTTTTAACACACATATTGACATGTTTTCTGTTGTTTTATTAATCACCTCATAACTCATTAGTTATTGCACCCTTACGATTAGTTTTTCTTTAAATCGCATCTACGAAAATACACAATTAATTTGATACATCATTCATAACTGTACACCCCACACGACCTTCACAATAGTTTAAAAAGAAATAGTTTGAAAAATCTAAAAACACCAAAAAAATGGGGTTGTTGTTCATTGCCAACCATCGTGTCTCAGTGGAGAATTGTCCAATTTTTGTTAAATTTCAAAAACACCCCTTTTCCATTCATTCAAATGCTTATATCTTCACATCCAATTGTCCGATTTTGAAAATTCAAACTTTAAATTAAAGCCACAATGACAGTCGAGTTAGAGCAACAAAACCTCTCAAAAATTCATACTAAAAACATGAAATAATATTTTCGGGAAAAAATTTCATCGAGGCAAACGTAAAAACAAAGAGGAATACAATAAAACAAATAAAAAAAACTTTCCTATATCAATATACTGGTGGGAAGGAGATGGCTATTCTAAAGATGGTCGAGTGTGTGCAACAAAAAATCATAATTTCCTATACATGAAGGTATATATCACAGTACACATATTAAAGGTAATATCATTAGCGTTTTCATTTTTGTTCAGTTCTGCGCATCTGTCAAATCGAGGTATTATGGTGGTAAAATGGTGGATTCAGTGCCCCTTTCCTTGTCTAATTTCAATATTTTGTTGTTGTTTCTAATGATGCGCGTTGAGTTCCTGTGGGCACTCGAACAGCCATTTTTAATTTTTTGACATTTCCAACTTTGACAACCTGCGCAATATATTACCTTTAATATGTGTACTGTGGGTATATATATTATTATATTATGCACGATGGCATGATAGCAGGTATTTTTCATGCACAATTATACTAAAAGTCCCCTCATGGTTGGTTTGGTTGGCTGATAACTTTTGTTCTTATGATCGGATCGTAAAGGTTGATGCCTTAAAATGTTCATACACGTGTACTGGACCCTTTTAAGGAAATTTATCATGTGGGTAGAGTATATTTTTTAGGTATTTTGATTGTTGGCTTATATCTTTTGTTCTACTTATCGGATCTGTAAGATTAAGGTCTTAAATTAATCTTAAAATAAAGGTTAAATGGTAGGCTAACTTATTTTGAGTTATAATAATAAAATACTAATTGAAATCATATGAAAATGTAGGTATTTAAAAAAGGCGAATGATTTCGATGTTGATTTAAAAAAATCGATTTCGCTGACATGGATATTAAAATACATATTATGTACGTACCTACATATATATGTATGTGTCTATGTAAGCACATAATGTAGGTATGTAAATTTATAGAAAAGGGTTGATTTGGTTTCTTTTCTAATAATAGGATTTTTAAGATTAAGGTCTTAAAATTAAGAGAGGTAGGTATCTAGGTAGGTATAATGTCAGTTAACGCATATAGTTACATACAAAAGTTTGTGATATAGGTACCTATTTGTATTGTTTATTTGCAATAATATAAATTCATAATAACCTATCTTCTAATCTTATAGGTATTCTTAAACGACAGTGTGTTAAAGTACCTAGGTATAATTATATTTGTTAGGTATCTACCTACCTAACCATCAAATCGACTAAGCAATAATTTAGAATCATGCAAAGTGAAGTCAAGTGATTGACGTGGCAAGTATAACTTCAGTTATAATGGTCAGATTTTCAAGGTCGCAAGTTTTTTAAATTTTAATTAAGTATGTACCTATCCGGCTAAACAGTGAACCTATATTAAGTTAGCAAAACAATTCATACGGTTCACCCAAAGGTACCTTTCTCCGAGAAAACTGTTGACTTGGGCGCCTGCCTGGCGACTGAACATACCCTAAGCGGAGCAACGGAGTTGCGTGAGCGGGGCAGGGGACCCGCAATCGATTTTTATCAACTAAGGTGAAACTAAGTGAGTTACTGGAATAAAAGGTAGCCTAGATGGAGTAACAATGGTCAGATTTTCAAGCTTAATTTCCTAAAATTAAGGTGAATTATCAGGCTTGAGGTAGAAAAGTAGGTCAATACTGAGCGAGACAGACAGGTATAGAGAGAGAGAGACAAAGAGATACAGAGATACATTGCGTTGCAAATACATTGTGTTGCAAAATACATTGAGTTGCAAAATACATTGAGTTGCAAATAGGTACATTATGTTGCAAATACATTGTGCTACAAATACATTGGTTGCAAATACATTGTGTTGCAAATACATTGTGTTGCAAAATATATTGTGTTGCAAATACATCGTGTTATAACAAACATTGTGTTGCAAATACCTTGTGTTTCAAAATACATTGTGTTTCAAAAATACTTTGTGTTGCAACATACATTGTGTTGCAACATTGTGTTGGAACATTGTGTTGCAAAATACATTGTGTTGCAAATACATCGTGTTATAATAAATATTGTGTTGCAAATACATTGTGTTACAAATACATCGTGTTATAACAATACATTGTGTTTGCAACATCGTGTAACAGTTAGCGAAGCCAACTGTTCGGGTAAATATACTAGTAATTTATATAAAGTATTGTATTATTTCGTAGTCTGTAAGAGTAATATTGTAACTCAATTGATGTAAATAAACTAAACTAAACTAAAAAGTATTTTAATATAATATAAGGACAGTAAAAATGCTCTTTATAAAATGTTAAGCAAATCGGTACACTTGTTTAGGCTCTTATATAAATTACAGTGAACCAAATGAAAGAAGGACGCCAGATGTCTGGGGATAGAATATATGCCTATTCCACATTTAAAAAATGTAGGTACTGCCAATTTTTCTTAGAGTATCTCTATATATTCTCGTGACAAAATGCATCTCATCTCCGTTCGGATTGGGCAGAAAATTGTAGGTCCCCTTCATTCGTTTCAACTAAAATCACTTACTCATTTTTCTTAAAGACCAAATGGGGACAAATGGTGGGGGACGAGATATTGAAATTGGATTGGTATTTTACATTTTAGACTTTTTTAATCAACAAAATCCATCCTCTTATTTCTAATACAAATTCACATTTCGAAATATAGTAATTTCAACTTGGGAAATGAAGTAAATTCCTTACGAACACTCCCAAGTGGATTCCATTAAAAATTTCAAAAATCGATGTACAAAAACAGAAAGAGACAGCACAAAAATATCCTATTAACGGCCAAATCAAATACATATAAAAAATATTAAGCAGTCAAACGAAATGGGAACATTTTAAATGAAAACACTGTTTCAGAAAATTTGCGAAATTTCCTCATTGTAATAAAAATAAATTGAACTTTCAACTTTTTATGCCCTAGATGAACTACTCACTCTTACAAAAACTGTCTGATGTTTTGTATAAAACTATGATAAAAAGATGATGTGCTTGATTTGTCATTTTTTCTGTATAATTATTTCATTATAATGCAGTCGCGAATTCCGACCATACACACAGGGTGGTAATTTGCATATATATTTTTTGCGATATTTATAAAATTCATTGAAATCCTTCTCTTCGAACACCGAACGACGAACGTGATGTGAGGAATATTATGCCATTAATTTTTTTTTTTTAAGTTTTTTATTTGGGACTATGTCCTGTCATTTTATCACTTTGCTTTAGGCTTTTCCAAACTGTCCGCGCATGGGGGGACATTGAAAAGAATTCTTTAAAAATAAAAACTGGTTTTCTGTCACAATCACAAGACCATTAAAATTATAGTATGTATGTACCTATAGGTATGGCAGCCGGCCACAGGCTTCAATTAAGATGTATAACTTGTGTTAACGGAGCATAAATGCCTTCGTCAATTGCTCTAGAATAGTGAATTGGTCTTTAGTTCTATGTATGTTGATTTGAGCTGAATGGTAATCCTCTTAATGTGTTGGGTATTTGATTTTGTTTTTATTTGTTCAGCTTAAAGATTTTTGTATGACTGGTTTGGTGTGTTGATGTTTACTTTTGAATGTGCCAATGAATTTATAGTTACATAATTTGTCGCATACTATAAAAGCGTGGATGAACTTCAACTAAATAATATGATGGAACATGAAGCTGCACATCAACAAATTAGGATAAGATTAAGAATCAGTATAGTTTTGAAGTGCACACTGAATGTCCACATATAAGGCGTATCCTAGAAACCTCTCTGAATTTGCTGCGGCAACATCAAGCTCAATGGAATCCCTGGAAGAACCTGACATCAATTTGTGAACTAAGCTGAATAATGCAGATACATAACTACATACATATGTACAATGTACATACATGTATATATTTATTGAGATAATGACATGCTATTTGAACGGTATTAAAAATATCAGTCATAAAGCAACAATCGTCGTTTTGAGAAGGTCCTCCGGCAATTTTTAGGTATTAAAAAAGTAAGTACCTACCTACTACATCTATGAAGTCATTGATTGGTTCCAAGGCTACACCAAGAAGTCACTTAAGAATGTATACTTCCTCATACATATCTTAGATTCAATGTTATTATAATTCTGTCAATTATTGAAGAAATATTTTGAACACGTAGTTTGTTTGCAGCATCTATACAACTCTCTGCACTATACACAGTAGGATCAATAATGTGCATTCATCTGAAGACAATAGAATCGATTGCATCAGAAGTGGTTAGCGGTATGATAGTAAAAGGATAGTTTCCTGCAGCATTTTGTTTAAATTTCTTTCATATGTAAAATTTAAATTGGTTCAGATATTTTCTCATAATCTAAGAAAAACTAAATTTACTACCAAGTTCTCTCTTTAATAACATGCTGACAAAAAAAATGGTACTATAACTTTTGGGATGAAATGGCGGATTGTATGGAATTTATGATGGTAGCGTGACCAATTACTTTAACGCCAATTCTGTCAATGCATTTGAGTTCTTTTTATTTTTGCAGATGTAATTTGTTTAAAGAGAATAGCAACGCAATTTTAGATAATGGCGGGGAAAAATTATGACTGTTTCTGTTTTTAAATAAAGCACCCACTCATATAAGTTCTTATCTTTGATTTTAAAAAATAAATAAAATGAAAAGTAAATTATTTATGCGCTGAGCTTAAAGGCAATGGAACAAGTTGAATACCATTAATAAATAGGAAATATAATTTAATTAACTTAAATGTCAACGGACCTGGTCTTGAAAGGATGTCTTCAGAATAAGACCCCAAATAGGTTGTTAAGTGAAGAAGTGATATCTACTTTCTTTTATTAGCCATATCTAACATTTAATTTTTTAAAATTGACTAAAAATATTTTTAAATTGATTTTTAATATACATAACTTAGGGAGCTCCTATTCTCTAAATATCATGCAGACAAAAATCTACAACCCGACCATATTTTATTGCACAGTCCATATTGTATATCAAAGACTATTCACGAATACAAATTTGATTGAACAAAATTTCTTGAAAAATTGAATTAATTCCACCTTTATTTGCATAAGCACCTCGATTATAGTATTCACAAAATTTTGTTTTATTTGTTTGAAAACTTAGCATTTTATATTAAATGTCAATTTTATACATATATGTGTACATTAAAATAAAAGCGACTTAGTTTTAAGTTGATGGTAATTAAACTAATATGAATACTATAAAAGTTAATAAAATTACCATGATAAAGCCAAAAGCCCTCAAGTTATAAAAAGTTGTAAAATTACTATCGTATTAAAAATAAATGTGAGAATAATTTTAATTCATGGGAATAGCTTTTTTATGGTTTACTTTGAGCTGGTCAAATACTTCTTTTATATTTTTTTTTCAAAAAATCATATGGTAATTTAAAAATCTCATTGATTTAATTTAAATTTAATTTGTAAATAAGTTAGTTACACACATTTAGTTAGTTGTTGTGGTTTTAGTTGTCATACTTTTGTACAAAAAGAAAAACCACCAACTTTAAAAAAAAATTAAAAACTATCATTTTTCACAATTTCTAAAATATTTTAAAATAGAGTCAAATTATATATGCTCAAAATGGCACATAGCTGAAAAGTTGTGAAGAAGTTTTGATTTCTTCGATTTTTCAAGCCGTGTAAAGTTAGCATGACAACTTTCGAAAAAGTTAATTTTGATTTGCCCAGAAATTGCCGATTACTTGCCGTAAATATGCCATGAAATCAAAAAAATTGCCGCTCTATTGGTTTTCCCAAAACTTTATATAAAGTTAGCATGACACTTTTTTATTTTTGGTCAAAAATATCTTGTGAATATGCCAGATGGTGCAAATTAATATTTTTATAAAATATGCCGTGAAAACAAAAACTTTGCTGCACTCTTGGTTCTCCTGAAAAGGGTTGTCATGCTAACTTTATATGTAAAGTTAACATTACATTTTTTTATTTTTGGGCGAAAATTATTTTTGACTAGCAGAAATTGCCGATTAATTGCCGTAAATATGCCGTGAAAACAAAAAAAATTCCGCTATCTTGGTTTTCCGGGAAATGGTAAAAAAGTGTTGCCATAATTTTTCATATAAAGTAAGCATGACACTTGTTAAATGTTGGTCAAAAATTATTTCTGAATATGCCAGATGGTGCAAATTAATTGCTGTTCACAAGCCGTGAAAACAAAAAATTTGCCGCTCTTTTGGTTTTCCCGGGAATGGTAAAATAGTTGCCATAATTTCCATATACAATTTGATGACATTTTTTTAATTTTGGTCAAAAAGTATTTCTGAATATAAATTTTTTTCCATTTTGAGAACAAGTATTTAATTAAAAATATCGAAAACACTCGCGAACGCAAAAACTTTTATACTTATGACTTATTTCCAATTGCTTTTTGGCAAGCAAAATTAAAAAAAAAGTGAATGACTTTCTATTGGTCGAATTTTCAAATTAGAAGTATAGGTAGGTTGATGAGGTTAAAAAAAGAAGACGCATAATATATAAACGAACATAAGATCTAAATAATAATAATATAAAAATGTATAGGTACTCTATGTAGGTACTTACTTTCATAATAATATTATAAAAATATTAAACATTTCAGTCATATGACTTTCTATTGAAAAAAAATGTTCCACATACGCCACTGAACACCAACACTAACACAATAAGCTCCATAAAAAGTATTATTATTAATTTCGGGAAAACCAATGAACGGTAATTTTTTTGTTTTCATTGCTTGTGAACGGCAATTAATTTGCACCATCTTACATATTCAGAAATAATTTTTGACCGGCTGATTTTTTCTTGGACGCTGAATCAGAATTTGAGGTTTGGTAATAAAATTTCATAACGTAACATTGAAAAAAATGCAAAAAAAAATGAAAGTCCCATATTTTGGTGGTTTGATTATACTAATAACTTCCTTGGGTCTAATTCCGTAAAACGAAAAAAAATTGGGACAGCTATTGGCAAAACGATATCGTTCGATTGTTTTAAGGAATTAGGCACCTGCTAAACTTATGTATTCAAAATGAACGAAAGCGAATAATTTCCTAAATATTTTTTTGATTTTACCAAGTTGTACGGTTAAAGAATTTGGTTCCTCTTCAGCTTTGTTGGTCACTTTATTTGCAATGAAACAAAGGTATTCCATTTACTTTCCCGACGTATTACTGCCTTAGAAAACAAAGACCATGTTTCCCATACTTATCGTCAATCTGTTCTGTTTTTAAATGTAAAAACAAAAACAGAGAAAATACATTTTTATGAAGCATACACTATCTATTTGAAAAGTCTTATTAATGCCGTTTACGTTTGGGCGTTCGGGCTACTTTTTTGTACTCCCTTTTCACACTCCAAAGGCCTTCGATTGATTTTTTCTATAGTAACGTTTTTGTAGTGTTTTTCTGCACCAATTTTATACGTAAGAGAGTAGACGATGAACACACACACAATTATATAAAGTATTTTGTCGGAAAGTGAGGAACGCTTGAGGAAGCCATTTTGTTAAATGTGTGGGAAGCCAATGCCAATTTTAGACTATTAACTATTAAGTACGATGTCAAAGGATTTTTAGTATGATGCTAGGTTAAGGACAGGGTTTTTTCAAATTATAAACGAGTTAAAATTGTGTTCGTAACTAAAGTTAAAATCGCCAAATTCCTATTTTAACTTTTTACAATTAAAAATATTAAAACTGTATGTTTGCCTACTTGTTTGCACGAAACTTGAGGCGTGTTCAGCTGAAGTTTATTAAGAAAATAAGTTTAGCAGTTAAAAAATGTTTAAAACGTTGTTGTTTAAGAAGTTTTCAAAATACAAAAAAAAAATCAGCACAATTAAAATGAATAAGTGAACGAAATAAATACATAATATCTCATGCTCCACACATTACTACCTTTCTATGTAATACCAATTGTTTATTTCCGTTCACGGATCGACCTCAAAGCTTTAATAAGCACCACATTTTAATCGAACAAAATGAAAAGAAAATAATAAGTCTAATCTCAAACTCCATAGCAAGGATTATTGTCCAGGGCAAATGAAGAACCTAACCGGACAACGACGATGATGATGAGGATTGAGGATGAGGAGGCATGAAAAGAACGCGCGCTGTTCGATTGTGTTTCGCCGATCAATTTAGTTGTTCAGTTTTTGACCTGACTAACCTTTGTAGAGTTGTAGGTAGATAGATAGTTTTTCTTAGCGTGGGCATTACGCTGATCAGTGATCATACTCCAAGAATACAGCCATCGCCTGACCGATCAGCCAACCGGATCATTCTTGCCACAGACAGAGGCAAAGTTGGCAAAGTAATTTTTTTGTATAGAAGCAAAGGAAGCCAACTAATTTTTTTTGTCTTGATTTTTTTAAAAGGTAAACTGCCCCCGGGGCACGCTTGTTGTAGACATACAATTGGAAGAGAAGAAAACTCAGTAGAAGGTAGCTGCGGAGGTAAAAAGAGTCAGGTTATGGTAACCGCGCTGCTGCTGCTGTTGCTGTCACACTGAATATGCTAAGATTATTCCTAACGTAAAAGACGGGCGCGGTCCATGAGCCAGTGCAGCTATAAGAGTTCGAAAGTTGATAAGACAGTTGGCCACAACCGGCCCAAAAGACAATTTCAAATGATTCAGACCATAACCAAACAAGACCAAGCAGACGACGGAGAAGACGAATAAGTACAACATTACCAGAGCAAGATGAGCAACAAGAGCAGCAGTTTCAACTCTATACACCGATGAAAGACAACGACTACGCTAGCCGAAAGGGGACACGATGCTTTCATACTAAGTTAAACATGGCCGCATCTCATTTAATTGTTATCTCTCTGTAATCTGAGAAAAAGATTCCTCAGTTTTATTGTCAAAATATTGAGGGAAAAAAACGCTTCTTCAATTACTAAGAAAGGCCTCTTAAGGGATGTCTGGATTAATATTTTTCAATTCAAATGAGGTAAAATAAATAAAAATATCGTCAAATTTATTTCTCTTGTTTTTGAAAGGGTGAAATTAAGATAAAATGGTTTTACATCTTCACATTTCATATCAGTAAAATCTTTTGCAATCAGTATTTAAAAAAAAGTATTATTTATTTTTAAATTCTATTCTATATTATAAAAGTATTATTTATTTATTTAATTCTATTCCATATTATAAATTGTGTTCTATTTACTTTCATTTCGAAAATAAATTTTAAATTTGTTAAACATCCATTTCCTCTCTCTCATTTAGAATTTTGTTCATTATTTGTTCTTCTTTCGCTAACAATTATTTTTGTTCCAAATTGATTTATTTTTAACGGGCTTTTTTCTTTTGAACATCTGAAATCAAGAAACAAATTAATTAACATTCTTTAGTTGTCTTTCCAATAAGTTTTACTTTCATCTATTTCAATTTTAGTGGCTGATAAATATTTTTAAAAACACTCATCCTTATGACATTTTGTTGGACCTCCGAAAAATGTTGTATTACATCCTCAAATATTGTATACATTACATTGATTTTTTTTTTAATTCATACGCATCCATTATTTATATTTTCTAATTTAAATGTTTTTACAAAGAAGAAATTGAACGTTTCAAGGAACTATCATTTTAGCTATCTGAAAAGGTTTCCTTTGTGAAAAACAGTTTATGTAACAACAACTCAGCGAATCTTCTTTTGGGATACATACATATGTGGATATGCTTCTCTGTTATTTTTTGGAATGCAAGAAATAATAGATCACAACAAAAAACATAAATGTTAAAAAAACAGCCAAGTTCTTCTATATAAAAATCTGTATATTTAACAACTCAGCCGTGAAAAGTAGTGAGATCTAAAAGTATGCCAAGTTCTAACTTTATGAAGGTTTAATATCAAATATTTTAAGAAGAGTAATATTGAAGCAACATCAAGTTATGAGAGAAATTTATTATTTAATGATTACTGACTAAGATTTGGTGGTTCACATTGTCAATTTTTCAAAATGTTTTGAATTGTGAGTAATTAAAAGAATAAACAGCATAGTTGAGGTACACAGGTTACAATGAAAAAAAGTATTTAAGTATTTTAAAACTTTGAATAAATTCTTTTTTAAATTTGCTCTTCTTCACATGCAAATCTGGAAAGTCTACGAACAGGGTTGGCCGAATTAACTACACTACATTTTCTACATCATTAACTACGCGTAGTTAATTTAATAAACTATCAAGTCTTATTTTCTACAAATTGTTACGTTTTCATAGGCACTCACTAGTCAACTGATGAGTCCAAGTGAAATCGACGGGACGAAACGCCAAATTTTTGTAGGACTAAAGGCCGTTAAAAGCTATTTTGAATCAATAAAATTTGTTTTCTCAATTTTTTGACAGCAAAACTGAGAATTTTTTTATACCTATACATAGATAAAGTTCTTGTATTGCTTATATAATATGTTTCAGTAGGGTGTTGGTTTTAGGCACTATATATCGCGTTGTTTTTTTTGTTTTAATAAATATATACATACACGCACGCGCGTATTGGAATGGTGTGTAAAAATTTTAAAGCAATCGGTTAAGAACTTTACAACAATAGGTCAATTTCCATTTCAACCTATAGCATATTGCTCCACAATATATTTCATATAAACTACCAAAAAGTACGTATACGCCAGAGTGTATTACAGAAAAATAATGCAAATCATTCCGTCCGAATCAGACAGACAAATAGACTATTTTTGTTTGACTTATATCTATCGGCATTTTCCATACCCAAACATAAAACCAAACTAACTGTCACCTTTTTATTTTATTTTTATTTTTTTAGCCTATGTCCATCGTCAATGTCTAAGTTAAATAACTCTTAAATATCAACTAAAGATGTTTATTAATTACTTGGACAACGTTTATAAAAACAACCGTTGGTATTTTATAACAAGGATATGTATGTAACACGGAGGCATACAAAACACCATAGTAAATAATTACTTATTTGTTTATTTATTTACTTCATCAATCAGAGACTTAAGCTCTTACAGACTTATAAACACAGTAATAATTCATAAAAAACATCAGAAAAATTTGTTTTGGATATTTGAAAGATCAGATTCAGATTATTCTTCCGATATTTAAAGTCCCCCAACAAGTTCTCTTTAAAAGAAAAGAACAAAATAAACAATTTATTTGTATTTATAAAAAAAACCTTTTACTCACATAATTATACTTTTGCAGGCTCCATCATCCTTCCATCGAATAAATATGCTTTCATTTCTGTTTGTAGACCGGATATTCATAATATTTTACATATATGCTAATTCTTCTCTTTCTTTTTCGTTAATTTTTTTTCTCCACAAATTGAAAATCTATGACAATTAATTTATAATATTAAATTAAACATTCATGAAAATAGTAAATATAAAATTAATTTTTCTTATATTTTTGCCAATAATTGCTATTGTCAGATAATCCCATTTCAAATTAAAATTCTTCATTTTCTCTTCTAATACTTACCAGCTTTTCTTCGTAAATAATTTTTTTTTAAATTTGACTTAATAAAAATAAAATAAAATTCAAAGCCTACTTACTATTCATATACGTATGTATATTCATTATGTCCAATTTTCAATTGACATAATTTGTATATATTAAAATTTTGTTAGGATTATACTAAGAGGTTGTACAATGTACGTAGAGGATTCATTAAATGGCAGGCATGTTTAAAAATGTAACTATTTATAGGGTGAAATGGGGTAAAAATAAAAAATGGTATCCGATTTAAACATTCTTTTACGTTTAAAGTTTATACTTAGAGAAGGGCAAGGGCTAAATATTTTTTAAAACTTAGTTATTTGTAGGGCGGAATGGTGTTAAAACAAAAAATGTTGCCTGACTTGAAAAATTCTTTTTATGTTTAAAACTTATACTAATAGACGGAGAGCTCGCAGTAAATTATGATGTGAAAGGAAACAAAAAGGATATTATTGTTACCCTCCCTCATGACGCGATTTAGATGGCGGATTTTTATAATTTTTATAAAGCTGATGTAACATACCGAAATAAATTGCCAGCGGAAATATTTGATTGAATGAATGAATGAATGAATAGGGGTGGGTATTGCACTGCGACCTTAGGATCTATTGTACCCTCATTATTAACTGGTTGAGGTTAATCATACTACAGTTCGTCCTCCAGATTCGTTCCTTTGAGGAATTTGGAGTATTTTTAGAGATTGTATTTTGCTCTCATCTATAAGGTGACTACCCAAATATCTTTGTCTTTGATGCACTAGAGCATCACATTTACCTATTATGTCGTCCGGTGTCTTCTCAGGTTGCAGTGGCCTGTGAGGAGACCCGTTTTTCTTCTAAGGTTATTCCTACTTAAGCTGATGCAGGATAGGAAACGCTCTCGGTTATAGTTCCCGAGTAAGATTTACCCTGCCTCAGTTTGGGAGTTCATTCCAGATTTTTGATCTATTTGCCTCCTCTTCTGATTTGATTTTGTTTTTAATCATATTCCCCCCTATACCACAATAGGGCTCTGGCCCCGTTAGGGGTGTCGTTGCTCCTATTTTTGCTAGGGTGTCAGCCTCTTCATTGCCGTGGCCCCAGTCCCTTCAGAAGTTCTCGATCCATCTGTATACCACTTGATGGTGTTTGCTTCAAGACTGTAGTTCACCGTTTCACCTATCCAATCTTTTTTGCTATTTAACTCCGTTCGGAAGTGTTTTTCGAAGTTATATTTTTTGATCATGCCTCGAGGAATGTCAAGAAGGTTTGTTACTGTGGACTTGATGATGGTGCTCCTTTCTCTAAACCCAATGATCTTACTTGTCCCAGTACCCTTCTTAGTAAATCTCATGATGGCTCCCTTAGCAGCACTTTCTATGACCACGTGTAGTGGACTTAGATGCAGGATATTTTCCATTGCTGCTGTAGGGCACGTTCGCATTGCTCCGGTTATGCATATGCATACAAGCCTTTGCACTTTCTCCAGTGATTTCCTAGTTGTTGTTAATTCAGTTCTTTTATGCCACGCAACCGCCCCATAGGTAATGATGGGTCTTACCATCATGGTGTACATCCATCTAATTATGTTTGGTTTGCAATCCCATGATTTAACTGCAAGTCTTTTCCATATCATAAGGGCTTCACTTCTGCAGCCAACCAGATGGGTTTCATGCGTGGTAGAAGTCTTTCCTTGGTAAATGGTACTATGGTCTTCTTCGTAGGGTTGATTCTTTAACCCACTGAAATACACCATTTCCTAGTTATAGACAGTCCTTTTTGTATTATGTCACAAAGAGTTTCTTCGAACTTTCCCAAGGCTGTTATAACAATGTCATCAGCAAAGCCGATACAGCGTATTCCTTGGGAAGTGAGACTTTCTTATAGTAATTCATCCACTACAAGACTCCACAGTAAGGGTGATAATACCCCTCTCTGAGGACAACCTCTTGTTGTGATGACTTTTTGGACACTTTGTCCTGCGTGTGATTCCGCCGTTCTTGTATTTAGCATTTTACCTATCCATCTGATTATAGTGATGGGTACTCCCTTCTTTTCAAGAGATTTGTCAACAGCTTCGTGAGAGGTGTTATCAAAGGCTCCTTGAATATCAAGGAAGGCACATATGGCAGTTTTTTTTTAATCTAAAGCTATCCGACAGTGTTTGTGAGTTCATAAAGACCGGTTTCTGTAGATCTTCTTGCTCTGTAAGCATGCTGGCGATGATTTAGAGGCATGCTTACTAAAACTTCAGATCTAATGAAGTTATCAACTACCTTTTCCAAAGTTTTCAGTAAAAAAGATGTTAAGCTAATTGGCCTGAATGACTTTGGATGAGTTGTATCTTTTTTCCCACTTTGGGAATAAAGATTACCTTGGCTCTTCTCCATAGACTTGGTATGTACCCAAGTGCGATAAAAGTTTGAAGTAATCTAATAATATAGGGCATTAATTCCTCTTTCCCTATTTGTAGAAGGGCTGAGAAGATGTCATCTACACCCGTTGATTTAAAAGGTTGAAAAGTACTTATCGCCCATTCAATCCTATTGCCTGTGCAAATAGTCGAAGCTATCTGCCAGTCTTCCCGGTTTGGCTTGAGAGGTATTCTCTCTATCACATTTCCTACCGTTGGTAAACTTCCTGGAAAATGAGTGTTTAGCAATAGGGTAGACCTTTGCTCCTCATTTTCAGTGAAGCTACCATCGGGTTAGCAAAGTGCTAGCGATGTCAACGTATTTTCTTTTGCTAGAGCTTTGTGTAGTCTAGCCGCTACAGGGGAAGAAGAAACCCCCTCACAGAATATCACAAAACTATTCCTTTTTGCCCTTCTAATTTACCCGTTATATTTGGTCAACTCTGCAGAGTAATTATTCTACTCTCCAGTACTCTTTGCTTTATTTAAAAGTTTTCTTACCTTGGATCTTATAGTTTTGACAGATTATTGTTCCACCACGGAGCATCTTTCTGCCTTTTAATGGGTTTGAGGGGACAACTGAGTTCATAGGCCTCATTAATTGCCCCACTAAACTCATTTACTAAGTGTCCTAGCTCAAGGTTACTATTTGTCGTTTCAACTGGACCTAATCGTTCGAGGTTTGTCTTAAGAACGTTTTTGTAAAGGCTCCAGTTTGTTTTCTTAGGATTCCTGCCAGAAGTATTCTCTGTGAGCAGGTTATCTAAGGTAAACACTATAATTCTATGGTCGGACATAGACGGTTCGTTGGATACTCTCCAATCCCTAATCAAGCGACTTAGGTTCAGGGTTCCAAACGTTAAGTCCAAAACTTCTTTTCTTACTCTAGTTACAAAGGAAGGTGTATTCCCTACGTTATATATATCTAGATTTTTCTCGATAATAAAGTCTAAAAGGTACTCACCCCTTTGATTAATATCGGAGCTACCGCATGTTGTATGGTGGGCATTTTTAAATTTTAATTTTCTTTAATGGGCTTTTGGAGGAATCCATTTGAAATGTATCTTAATTCATAGGTTTTGACTTCATTAAAATTAAATTATAAAGGACAGACGTTGAAGTGGTACCAAAGTGATGACAGTCGCCATGTAAGTCACGTATTGTTATTTTTTTTAAATTAGTTTTAACCTCTTTAAATGTAACTTAATCAAAAGGTTTTGAATCCATGAAAAAAAAATATTAATGACCGACATATGAAAATTATATGTATAGGCATAGGGAAAATTGGGGTAAATACAAAAGAATGGTTCCCGATTTGAAAGTCTTTATTTTTGAAAAAATAATGTTTAGAAGATGCACTTAAAAGATCATTTTAAGGCATTTTTTCAAAATAACCTATCTATAAAGTGAATTAGGGTGAAAAAGACATCAACATCAACTAAAGTACATATCACAAGTTGATTTAAAATTTTAGTTTCTTATGAGTTCGTTTAGTTTTTTATTTGCGCCCTGTAAGAATTATCTTATGTAAATACTGCCCTGTAATACGAACCAACAACACTGCTACCTATCTACCTATGCCACTGCTTCAGCAGCAATAATACCACCACCTCATCAATGGCATCAGTATCATCAACATGATCATTATGTTACTGATGGGGATGAGGAGAGAGAGACAAACATTTTATGCCAGCAACCTTTGATATAACCCTGGAACGCAAAAATACTTTGGTTATGGGGTCGTTTGGTCGATCGGTCGGTCGGTTCTGTTTGGTCGAGGTCCTCCTCGCTCTTTAAGCTTAGTTTTGTTTCTTCTTCTTTTTATACTACCTGCAGCATTGCACAAAATGTGAATTTTTTTTAATTTTGCATTTTTGTCTCCTCTTTTGTTATGAAGCGTGGTTATCAGTTTCGCTTTTTTAAACATTACAAACAAAACAGCGTGTTCATCCATAGATCTTAAAGTTGAGATGATGCACAACAATGCATTTGACCCTTCCAAACTGCATCCCTGCCTACGCACTTATAGCTTCTTTTTTTGCTATTGGGGATACATTTATACAAATAATTAGATATGACGTGCAAACTCTATGCAATGTAAGCAGAAGCCATCATTATTTTGCTTTGGTTAAACCGATCTTAAAGAAAATGTTTATATGTACGTATTCATAGTAATTTTTAAACTGTTGCTAAGTTAAAATTTGATTTGTATGATATTTATTATAATTTTTATAGTTTTTCATTCCAAACCAATTATTAAATAAAGTTCTATTTTGTCAAAAAGAGTTGTAATTGAAATTGTATTATCTTGATAAATACAGAATGGAATTTGGTTATAGATAGAGCTTATTTATCAAATTGAGCTTAAACTGTAGTTCAGTATAAAACATGAGCAACTTAGAAAATACGCCAATACTTGGCAAAGGCAAGAGGTTACTGTAATTTAATAATAATTTAATAATAAAAAAGCATAGAAACGATATCCTATACATTGACAGAAATATGTGCGTGACAACTAGTAATTTTGACATTCTAACTTGGGCAATACAGTGATTATGATTTGAAAAAAATTAACACTCAATTTTGACATTTTTACTATTTGCAAAATGTCAAAATCGAGTCTGATTCCCTAAACAGCATATTGGTCGGATTCTGTAATTGGGGTGAGTTTGAGTGTTTTGTCTAGTGCTTGTAAATAGACAAAGTTCTTCGGTACGTAAGCGAATAAATCAATAAATTTTTTTTTGAACAACGCCCTGCGCCATTTATCGAAAAACTTCATAAAAAATATATTCTGTTACAGCTCAATCGAATTTTATTTATAGCTAGTTTTGTTTTAAGCGTAATCTATCAAAAAAAATTAAAACTCTTGAGTTATGTGAACTTCTCAACTAATAAGAAATATATTGTGCAGATCTCAGGCCAATCCGTTATTTTTTATTTTATTATTTTTATTTTTTTGATTGTTTGCTATTCAGCACCATCTTTTGGGAAACTTGAAAACTTTTGATTTAGATACACTTCTCACTTCATAAAAAAAATTATGAAATTATAAAATTAAAAAAATGAAATCATTTGGTTTCCTGGTTTTATTAAATTTTAAATCTTTCAGTGTCATCTATCGTATAACTTTAAAACTTGGTGCACTCCATTATAAAGACACATCCATTATAAGTTATAGTTTTTTATGATTTTTTTTAGAGTAATTTTTTGAATTACTTGAAAACGACATGGCCAGTTAAAAAATTCATCTCGTGAAATTGACCTTCCGTCAAATGTATATTGCAGTAAATTAATTCTACCGTGCACTGTGTGACATGTGGTGGCGTCCTGCTTGAACCATTAATATTAACATTAACATTAACATTAATATTAACATTAACATTAACATTAACATTAACATTAGAATTAACATTAACTATTCCATTCCATTCCATTCCAATACCAATTTTGTACATACGAGCTATTAAGAGGGGTTTTAAAATTGAATAGCCTTTGATATATATTTATCAGTACGGATATTTATGTATGGATTAAAACATTTTTTTTTTGACATATACAAAAAAAAAAAGATTGGTCGTTATACAAAAAATTAACACAAATTAAAAAAAATACATTTTGCACACTATTTAGATTTTAGATTATCTGTATATGTATTTACAGACCTAAACATTCTTAATACTATGCAATTTTACAAAATCTTGAATATTAATCTAGTTTTACATAAGCAAGTTTAATTTGGAAGTTGTTTCATTAAAAAGTAACTTTCAAAGTATGTTAGAACTTTTTCTAAGTATTACAATTTTTTTTAAATTGTATAATTCACCTTCTAGTGAACTTACCTATTGAAATAAAAGCAAGAAAAAATAAAAAATAATAAAACATTCAAACTCATACATGATTGGCGCGTCAAGTTAATAGCTGCAGCGATAAGATCATGCTATTGCTACCCGAGGGCGCGTGCCCACTTGCGAACATCTACTATTCCTATAACAACTATTATATATGTACTGGTTCTCTGCCCATATGCAGCTTCCCGGATTTATCCTCAAACCACCTCACAATCATTATGTTTCTCTCTGACAGAGTTGCAAGAACCTCGTCAGTGATGCTATGTGCATTATTTTCAATCGTCTTATTATCGATTTTGTCTACAGATTTACTCAATATTGCTAGTAGCAACTCTAGAACTGGTTACCACACTGTGGCACATGCCACAACAGGCAGCAGTGGGCAATCATCATTATGTTTTATGCCCTGTACTCTGGCAACACAATCTTTTCTAAATCTATTATTATTATTATTGTACATATTATATTTAAGTTAGTATATTTTTAACAATGCTTCTTCATCTTATTTTCATTTTAGAACTTCCGAGAACAGTGCATCGACGGGTCTGGCCTACCCCTACTCACAGAGGATCACCTTATGAACCAATTGGGCATGAAACTTGGACCTGCCCTAAAACTTAAATCAATGCTGGCTAAGAAATTGGGTGGACCTTGTCCATGTGTATCGTGTTCGTCACAGGCACAACTTTTGGCTGCAGCTCAAGCTGCTGCTGTTACGGTAGCTACATCCTCCACATCAGCAGCGGTATCGACGACACCGATTGGAATCACAGGTAAAAATCAGCTTCACCCGCAAGAACATCAGCAAACTCAACAATTAAATGCTAGAAACTCTGCCACTTGCAACAGTAGCATAAGTCACACTGCAGTGACGGCGGCGGTCCAGAGAAAAAATAGTTGCTGTAGCAGTATTCCTAGACCAAGTAGTGCGGATTCTGGAAGTTAGTTCGTAATGTGTATATATATTGTTTTGTATATATTTTTTTATTTTATGAATATGGTTGTTTTTATGACACACATTCTCCAACTAAGGATGTTAAAGACAAGAGAATGTAAAAATATGAAGTGTATATTTTTGTTTTCTAATTGAACAAGTCTATAGGTCTTCCATGAAGTTGTAACTGAGTTGTCGTTGACAATATTTGAAAACGAATTCAATAATTAAATAATCCTTAATAATTTTTACACATTGTATTTTTAAAAAGAATATGGCGCAAACAAAAACGAAGATAAATAAATAACATTTTGCATATTACTAGGTGCACTATAAATTCAAATGCATTGCGTTTTGATTTCAGTTGGCAAATATAACTGATTAAATATAATAAACATGGTGGAAAATTAAAAATAATAAATACATACTGACTGTAGATATGTTAAAGGAGAACAATTAAAATCTTATTTTAACTTCGTTTAGAATTCGTTTATCCTCAACTGTCTACATTTACTGTATACAATGAAATTTTTCGAATGCAGGAAAAAGTTTTAAAAATTGAATTACAATTTAGTTAAAGACATTGTAATAAGCTCAAGAATGCAAACTCCTTTCAAATTTTAAAAGATATTTAATTATCATGGTATTTTCCATTTATTAGTTTCATCCGCGATTCGATCATTCTGAAATTAAAAGAAATTGCTTGTTTCTGTTCAATACTCAGTATTGTAAATCGTCATACTAAAATAATTAACTGATCAATTTTTATGTAAATAAAAACTGTCTACTAGCAAACAAAAAAATAAACAACTACAAAAAAAAACAATGTGAATCGCAAATTAAAATCATTTTTCTTTAATTTTGGTCTTTATTTGTTTATTAAATTAAAATGAAACAAAAATTTAAGAAAATATGAACTTTTAACTGAAATTTGTTTTGAACTTAAATCGAAAAAAGGCACATATTAAAATCTACAAAAGCGTATTTTTGTGCCAACAAAATTGTTTCAACGTAGTTAATTTATATTTTTGAAGACATCACTTTTATGCGCAATTTTCATTTCGGTTCTGTTATTTCAGTTTCAGTTTATTAATTCATTAATGCCTATACACAGTGAGAATAAAATTCTATAAATTAGTGATAAGCTTAAGTTTAGGTAAAAAGTGTAATGTGTATTAATATTAAATAATTATTCATATTCCTTGAAATAAGAGCAATAAAAGCATTATTTCTAATGCATTCTTTTTACTCCAACGCCAATTTTCTGCATTTCGAACGAAATCGAATTGAGATCGATTTTTGATATCACTCTGAAGATGAAAATAAAAGCAATTTCGGTATTTAAATAACAGAACTGTGAATAAAGGCGTACAGTTTCTAACATATTAGATTTGCCCGACATAGCGTGAGTAGATTCCTTAAAACGACTTGTTCCGAGGAATTGCTTATTCTTATGTTCTTTTCGTATGATCTAATATGTTTTCCCCTAAAATAATAATTAATACCAAAAAGAACAAAAATTAAATTTTGCTAACATTTTGCACCAAGAAATACAAAACTTGTTGTTTCCGAACTTTTACTAACACGCATTTAGTAAACGGCTTTTCAAGGTATTGTTCTCCTAGAAAACTGACTATATTGGCCTAGTGACTTAAATAACCCTAAATGCCAGCAACCGATTTGTTTCACCCAAAGAGAGTTAAAATCCTTGGATCCCGCAAAACAGTCTATTCAAGTTACTGAAAACAAAACATTTTGGAACGTGTTTTTGTGAAAAAAATCATATCGTATCGAAGTCAAAAAACAACCTAAAAATGCTTAAAAAATGTGCTTGAAAATAATTTGCGGGAAAACCGTCACCCACACAGACAAGTATTGTAGATACAAATTTCTAACTGTTCTCGTTGAAACAAAAAAAAATTTCAAAAATCGATTGTAGTTTGGCAAAGTTAGATTCAGTCAAAGGAAAAAAGAATTAAATCATAAAAACCGTTATAAGTCGAAAACGAAGCGAAAACGAGAAAATTATCTCTTAAGTTTTTCGACTTGAAATGACCTCAGGAACTCATGGTTTTCTTCTGAGGCGGTGATTTCGGGACACCCTGTATAATGATAGATTTTGGAGTTTGACAGCTTTCTAAATAAGAACTTAAAGATGGATATCTAGGTCAAAGCTGTAGTCCTTTAGAT
This sequence comes from Epistrophe grossulariae, assembly GCA_929447395.1. Lineage (NCBI taxonomy): Eukaryota > Metazoa > Arthropoda > Insecta > Diptera > Syrphidae > Epistrophe > Epistrophe grossulariae. The sequence continues at coordinate 52,667,012 of OV839566.1, forward strand.
TGGGGATAAACTTCTGCACAAAGAGCAGAACAGATAAAATTTTCTCATACTCTGCAGTTGTTGTGTGAAATATTAATGAATTAATTTGAATTTATTTACTCGAAATTTACTTGCTGAACTTTTGATATTTCAAAGTCGTTAGAATTGAAACTTAGTTAAGTTTAGCTTTGCTCAACTCCCCGAAATATTAAATAGAATTTAGGTCGGTTCTCTTCACTGTTGTTCAATTTGTCGAAAGCTCCAAATTTAAATTTGGCCAACTCTAGAGTTGATATCGAGAGTTGGCAGAAATGAAAAATGGATGTTCGAGGGCTCACAAAATCTGCACACAGCATTATTAGAACGAACAACAAAATATTGATATAAGACAAGCAGAACCGCCATTTTTTTCGAATGCGCAGAACTGAAAAAAAAACTCATGCAATAAATTTTTATAAAAATACCAAAAAATAGAAATGGAAATTAATATCTATAACAAAACTTATAAATATTTCAATAATACCTACATAATAAAATATAAAAATACTACATTTGTATACATATGTAGATATTTATATTTGATTCCGCCCAATTAAGCTCAACTGCGTCGATATTAAGGACATAAAATAATTCGGTCAACATCTAATAATATTGTTTAAAAAAGACGACCGAATGCAACTTCAATAATATAATGTATTTCAAGAGTTAAGTACTTAAATAGATAATTTAAATTTTGTACATATTCAAAGATCATTATAATAAAATTTTAAAATGTTTGTTTATATATAAACTACCTAGTCAATAATATTCTTTTCCATACTAATATAATATGTATGTACCACTATGGAAATTCTAAAATATACCAGGCTATGTAAAATCCAATTAATGTATATGATATCTTTATTGTTTTTTATTCAAACTTGGAAAACATCTATTTTTTTCTTAATTAATTAGGTATGTATTTTAAAACAGTTAGTGACTAAACAAGACTAGTAAAAGTGTTAATATACATATATACTTTAAGGTTTATCATTTTGATTTATTATCAACAATTATCTAAGTCCCAATGTCTTTTAAAGTCCTTAATATTTTAAGCATAATTTTAAATAAATTCTTTAAATAGACAATAAATTATACAAATAAAACTTTAAAAAAATATATATATTTTTTTTCATAAAAAATAAATCTTCATGAAATATTTTGTATGAGACTAAACAATAATTTACTTTATTATTTATAATTTCAACAGTATTTATATACACAGAAATGATAATAAAAACGTGAAATTATATACGTATTTACAAATGAATATTAATTGTGTATGTATTTTTTGATAAAATGCATTTGTACAATAAAAATAACAAACAAAATAGTGAAAACCACAAATGAGTGTTTTAACTTAAAAGACTGATAGATATGTATATAATTTTCTTTTTTTCGTTAGGCATTAATGGACTTAAAGAAACATTACAAAAAATGGGTCTTCTAGCCGATCTAACGGTTCACATTTTTAATAGTTTACATTGTGTTTTTTTTAGAGTCATTATTACGGAAGTCGAATGTTCACATTCGATCTTACACCTCGGAAAAAAATACTCAGAATGTTGAAGTGCATTTTAGCAGGATGGAAAACCTAGTCAGACGGTCAAGGGACTTAGGTGGAGAAGACGTGTCTGAGCCTCTGAGGGCCATGTTGCGAGTGTCGTTTAACCAAAGATAGTATATTAGTTTATCTTATTATATTATCTTTGGTTTAACGTTCGATGACGGAACGACATATCTTAAGATATCTTAAATTTTTGATAATCTATTTTTGACAAAAGTCTTATCTCAGCATTGCAATTGGAGTGAACAATATAATGCATTTCTACCATTTTTGAGTTAGTTAAAAAGTGTATTTTTATCATTTTCTCTAATATCATTTGACAGCCCATTTCATTTTAAATTTGATTTGGAAGTAAATCACTTGTTTTATTGTTTTCATGGACATCTTAAAAATGTGAGGTGAGTTCGTACGTTTTTAAGTAATTTCATACCGAATTTAGTTCAAATTTGGTTAAAATAACATCATTTCGAATTTGTAAAGATCCAATTTGAATTTTTTTTTACGAAATACCTTATTTGCGCTTATGAAAACGAAGTGTTAGGATAAAAAGGACATCTTTTTCTTAGTGTAATTAAAGGATAATATCGATTGTGAACCTGACAAAAAGCTTATGTACTTGGAAACGGCAAAACTCTTTATGAAACAAAATTTTTTCAGTTCCGACAAAAAATTTATAAAGTGGAGCTAGGAACAGACATGGGAAACCTACTGAGTCCACTTATAGCTGAATTGTTTATGGCAAATTTTGAAATGGTTTTAAAACGAAAAAATCTGCTTCCGCGGTTCTGGGTACGTTATGTGGATGACGTTTGTGCAATTGTTAAAACGGAAAAAGTTCTTGAGACTTTAAATGTTTTGAATGGCGAATTCGAATCCATAAATTTTACGTGCGAACTTGAACATAATGGAAGATTACCATTTTTGGATCTTGAATTCCAGCGTGAAGGTAACTTAATTGAAATAGGGTTGTACCATAAGCCTACTAGCACAATGCGTACAATCACCTACGATTCGTATTGCCCGATTCAGCATAAAATGACAGCGTATCATTCAATGGTCCACAGATTATGCCGTTTACCACTTTCGGTTTCAAATTATAAAAAAGAATATGAGCGCATAAAAGAAATTACTCGAATTAACGGCTATAATACAGAAATTGTTGATAGACTCATTAATAAGCATTCTAAAAAAGTGAGAAATTGGAAATATACCACCCTTTTCTCACAGTGTTTATCCAACAAAGAAAAGAACCAATGCGTATCCAGGAATTTTTCTTCAAAAATTACTAATAAATTGAAAAAAGTTTTCAACGAATATAATCTAGAAATAGTTTACAGAAGTGATAAAAAATTAAGCAATTTATTATAATTTATTTATTATTTTGCGTTCGGCAAAAGATAAAATCGACAAATTGGAAAAATCGGGAATTTATGCAATTCAGTGCAACGAGTGTAACAAAGTTTATTATGGACAAACAAAACGTAGCATAGGAGAACGTTATAAAGAGCACATACAATGTATAAAACTTAATCAACCCAATAGGTCTGCTGTAGCTCATCATGCTATTGTTGACGGGCATGAAATTGTGAGCGCAAAGAAAGAAAATATAAAGCTTTTAATGCAGGTGAACGATGCTCGTCGACTTGATGCGTATGAAGCTTACTATATACATAAAGACAATGATGCACTGAATTTGGACAACGGCAACGTTAATTCTAATTTGTTCAACTGTATACCTTAGTAGCCGTCGCTCTTATTGTTTTTGTATGTACGTTTTTTGTTGTTAGTCAAATTTGCAAGCAGTTATGCCTTCAAAACAAAAGCTGACTTCCCACTGCAGTCGTGAATGCTGATGATGTGACGCCGGTCGTCTCGAAATGCATCCAAGTAAGCTTTCAATTTAATTTTTTGTTGTTTTAAGTTAAAATTAATATTGAAACCGACTCGTTGTGTGATCAATAAAGTGTTTTTGTTTTTATCTCTGTTAATTAAATCTATTCTATCGATTTTATTACAAAATATCAGTGTTAAAAATAATCTTAATGTACTTTTATGAGTCAAATGTCCCATGCAGGAAGTTCAAATTTCAAATATTTTGTTGTTAATGTACCCATATAGATTATAATTGAAATCCTAGCATTGATCTGTTAAACATAAATATTACCTCTCGAGACATGCCATAAGTTAGAAAATTGGTGGTAACAATGGAGATGAAGCAGTATTATAGCCTGAAGAAAATGAGGAGTTATCGGTTTTTGATTGTAATCATGATGGGGTGGAAAATTTTGTGCAATGTTAGATCATGGGATTAGTTGATGATGAATCCCAGTCAGCAGATGAAGAAAGCTCCAAAAATTCAAAAAAGATCCTTGATTTATTTATTACAAATGTACCTAGTCAAATATCGCAACCGATTTCTGTTAGTGCATTGAATTCTGATCATAACCCCGTTTTTTGTCATCTCCCTTGGTCGGGCGAAAAAAAAGTGCAATACACACAACAGTTGAATCAAACGAATTGGAAATGTTTTCAAACAAGTCTAAATATGAATCTTCGAGATATA